>ML369472.1:500-89042 GCA_005239525.1 Nicotiana knightiana
TATGTATCTACTTGAGAGAGAGTGCATATTTAGGTAATTGTTTGAACAGCACCACTCCTAGAGTATAGACGAAAGTCATAACTGAGGGTTTAGAGGTTGGATCAGAAATAACGATACCTCGGGTGCAATCTAAAGTGAACTGTAATGAAATCTAGCTAGCGTAACTTGAGAGAGTGCGTCTAGTAAATTATCATAATTACTTGAGAGAGATTTATGGTAGATNTTAATATTATTGTTTACATTAAATTGTTAGATTAATTACTAGTTGATTATTTTGTGAGTAGAATTAGTTAAACAACACAACTTGATATTCAAAAGTCTTGAGAAACTTGATTAAACACCAGTTTAGTATTTAATAAACTCAATTGATACGTTCAATTCTTCGTGGGATCGACTCTGGGCTTAATACCCCAGATTTATATTTGCAACGCCCGTTTAGTCTTTATAGAAGACATAGTTGAGCGTGATCATGTATATTTGGTTTTGAGCCCCGAGGGCTCGAGTGTGTTTCGGATAGAGATCAGGTCCATTTTCTCTCATTTTCCTCTGTTGTTTATGCTTTCTTTTGTCCTCTTCTATGCGATCACATAGACAAATTCGTGATCACATAGTGTAAAATGGACCAGCCCAATTTCCTTAATCGCGATCGCAAAGCTTGGAGGCTTTACTCTACGCGATCACATACACACGTCCGCAATCGCACAATGCTATATTGGCAGTGGCCATTTCTTCTTCTATGCGATCTCATTAATTGGCCCGCGATCGCATTGAACAAAAAGTACGTGGGCATTGACCATAAGTATCTTCTATGCGATTGCATCAACCCATTCTCGATCGCATTATACCTTTTTGCCAGCAGCATTTTTTCTTCTATGCGATCGCGTCTTTGTGTCCGCGATCACAATGCTTTAAACCACCGGGCAGAATATAAACTTCCAAAAATCGGGGTTTCACCATTTTAAACTTATTTTGACTTCTAGAACTCGGTTTTGGGCGATTTTTTGAGAGTTTTTCACACAAATCGAATGGGTAAGTGTTTTTCCACTAGAATTAAATATATTTCATGAATTAGTTCTTGTTTTTATCATTTAATATGTGTTTTGCATTGAGGGGATTGTGGGTTTTGAAAGAAAATTTCTAAAATGAAAAATCATGATTTGAAGGACCAAATGTTATCGGAATTGGATGAATTTAGTATGGGTGAACTCGTATCAAAATGGGTAGTCGAAATTCGTAAAATTTGTCGGGTTCCGAGTTGCGAGCCCAGGGGTCGACTTTTGGGTCGATTTTTATAAATTTGCAAATATTGAAACTTTATTATTCGGAATCGTTCCTTATACGTTTTATATGTATTTTGAAGTTGTTTTAGTTGATTTTGAGCCGTCCGGAGGCCTTCCCGCCCGAGAGGTCTATTTTTTGAGTACCGGATTGTCGTCTTTGAGGTAAGTATCTTGCCTAACCTTGTGTGGGGGAACTACCCCTTAGGCTTGAGTCTTCTATGTTGATTGTAGTCCGCATACCCTAGGTGACGATTGCCTACTCTGACTTATTTGGAAATAGATTGCCCTTTAGGGATTTTTAGGTCCTTATGTTTCCCGCGTATGAATTGAAATTTTTATATTTGAATTCCTGATTTCTAGTTTCATCTCTCCCTAATCAAATTAGAAGTACCTGCCTAGCATTCCTTCTTTCTTGTAGGATCTTAATTGACTTAAATGAAGACTTTGTTTTTCCTACCGTTATACTATATCTTTCTCCATACACTGAGATTAAAACTAGTATAATCTCACCCTTTAAATGTCTAACACGTAATTGGAATATCTATACGTTGGTCAAGCATGTCTGTGAGTCGTACATTGTGATTTAATTGATTTTCCTCTTAAGTACTACTTAGGTTTAATTGATGACCGCCCATGTTGATGGTATTCTTTGATGCTGCCTATTTACTGAGCATTTTTTCAAACTGAGTTTACTCGGTGAAGCTAATTGTCTAAGTGAGATTGGTTATAGCTGATTCCCTTGCCGGGATGATTTGGTTTCTTAATTGCGAACTTGAATATATAGAATCGTTGTTATATTTGTATTCGCTTCCCCTCGTTATGTAGTTTTCTCCTTGTGCATGGCATTCCTTTCAGTGGCTACTTCTTATGAGGGAGTTTTTACCATTTTTGTGGTTTAAGTCTTTGTATTGATTTGCTCATCGCACTTTGCATTCAGTCTTGTTTGCTTTTGTGCTGGTGGTGGTAATATATGTTGTTTTTGTGGCATTCTGGTTGTTTTCCTCAGTGGCTGCATTGCATATTTAAATTGGGACTATGGACCGAGATCTGGGAGCTTTCCTCCTGTACTACACTACATATTTAAATTGGGACTACAGACATAGATCCGGGAGATTTCCCTGTATTGCACTGCATATTTAAATTGGGACTATGAATAGAGATCTGAGACTTCCCCCCTGTACTGCACTGCATATTTAAATTGGGGCTACGGACAGAGTTCTAGGAGCATTCCCCTTGTACTGCATCACATATTTAAATTTGGACTACGGACAGAGATCCGGAAGCTTTCCCCCTGTACTGCACTGCATATTTTAATTGGGACTACGGACAGAGATCTGGGAGCTTTCCCCCTGTACTGCACTGCATTTTTAAATTGGGACAACGGACAGAGATCCGGGAGCTTTCCCCATATACTACATCGCGTATTTAAATTGGGACTACGGACAGTGATCCGGGAGCTTACTCCATGTACTTCATCGCATATTTAAATTAGGACTACAGATGAGATTCCGGTAGCTTTCCCCCTATGCTGCATTGCATGACAATTTTTGAGTTGCGGACTTAGTTCTGGTGGTTTTATCATTGAGGAGATTTGGATCGAAGGATATATATATATATTTAAAAGGATAGCTAAAAAGCAATTATCTCCAGGAAAAGTTATGTCTGAAAGACTTCTATTTCGAAAGTATATTTGAAAAGTATTTGTCTTGCAGAAAAAAAAATGATATTTCAAAATTTGAACATCAGGTACTTTGATGATATTTGAAAGAGCGGTATTTGGGAAAGTATATTTTGATCATCACGTATATTCATGGTATTTGAAATAGCAGTATTTGGGAAGGTATATTTCAACACCACGTATTTGGAAGAGACTGTGTTTAAAGATTTCTCTTTATAAAAATATATAAATATACATTCAGAAAAAGTATGTTTCAAAGAAGAAATTTCTCTATTCCAAAATGATTATATCTTTAATGCTTTCAAAATAAAATCACGATTTAAAGGTTTTCACTCGAAGGTTTGACCAGTTTTATTGAGTTTATTGGCTAGGGCTTGACGTGAATAAATTGATGTAGCATCGGAGGGAGAATACCTTGGACTTGAGAGGTACAGACAGTACCACCATTCTATCTTTAAGTGGATTGATGGCAGATGGTGCCCTGGGTTTACTGGGGGACTGTCACTATATTCTTCGAATTTCGGGTGTTGTGGAGACGAGCGGGATTGCTTTTGTCATGTCTCAGATTCAGAGTAGTGGATTTATTAGTAGTGGCGGAAAATGAGTTGGGGTAACCTGGCTGAGTTAGCTTTACTAGCGTGCTCTCTGTGTTCGGAGATGTATTTAGGGAAGTAAAGAGGCCTCGTAGTTCGGAGAAATCCACTAGTCCTTTATATGGAAGCATGGTACCCCCACAGTAGAGGTTTTGTGGGTCATCCACTTCAGTTGCATTACCAGCTTCGCATGGGAGCTTTTCAGGTACTCGTGGGTCGCGGAGGATCCGTATTGTATGTCTTCCACAGCCACGTCGACAAAGAGATTGTTTTCAGTGTGGAGATGTTAGCCACAGGGTGAGAGATAGTTCTAGGATTCAAGTACATGTGTTATAGCAAGGTATTCAGGTGGGTAGAAGGCGCCCAAGAGGGGGAGGCCAAACCCATCATATAGTAAGCTAGAGGTCGTCGTGCCGGATATCATCACCCAGGTATGGCTTGATGTGCTAAAGTGGGGTACCATTGTATTACTCCATAGTCATGCTGGTTATGACGAATTTCCATTATTTTTTTTTTTCATTTATGAGTGAGTTTCATGTTTTGCACTCTATTTTTGTGCTTCCTTCTGTTGGGAGATTCTCCTGAGTATTTTGCTTTCGAGCTGTGATTTGATACTCCATTGAGATGTGAGCAAGTGATTGCTATGAATTTGTTAGCCGAGATGAATTAGCAGGAGATCTCTATTGGTATGATATATATTCGACATGTGTCATTGAGTTGAGGGCAAGATCCTCGTGATTCTTTGTGATTTGATATGTTTGGATCGGGCTGAGTAACACGGTGGAATTTTTATCAAGATGGGATCCATGTGATTTTTTCATATGCTTTGGGTGATGACGCCTTCAAAACCTCATCTGTATTGACCTTGATTTGCGTCAAAAGTCCGGGCGCGTAGCCTGACAACTTAAATATGAGATTCTATGAAAAATGCTAAGATTTGATATTAAAATGAGTAAGTTTGACTTTGGTGAACATTTTGGGTAAATGTACCCAGACCCGTGATTTAACGGTCCCGGAGGGTCCGTATGAAGATATGAGACTTGGGCGTATGGCCGGAATCGAAATCCGAGTTCCCAAGCCCGAGAAATGAATTTTTGAGTAAAATTGTTTTCTGTAAATATTTAAGGAAATTGAAAATGAAATCCGATTAGAAAGTAATGGTATCGAGCCTGTATTTTGGTTCCGGTGCCCGATACAGGTCTTATATATGTTTTAAGCACTTTCTGTGAAGTTTGGTTGAAATTGGACGTCGTTTGACATGTTTCGGACTTAAAATGGAAAATTGGATGTTTTATGGAATTTGATAGAATTCATGGATTTCGAGGTTTGATTCATTGTTTTTGATGTTATATTGGCAATTTGATCACACGGTTAAGTTCGTACGATATTGTTGAGTCAGTGCACATGATTTTTTAGGAGCCCCGAGGGCTCGGGAGTGTTTCGGAGGTGTCTTGGAGTGATTTTGAACTTAGAAAAAGTTGTTGGTTTTGCTTCAGCTATTGCAGGTCCCATTTAAACAGTGTTAAACACGGACAAAACCCTTTATTTCACTATTTTTCGAACTACCAAGCCCTAAGGATAATTCTCTTCACCAAAGTTCATCCCCAAAGTGCTGGTAATCAATTCTAAACTCTACTCTTTCAATTACCCAATGTTTTCCATCACTTTTAAATTAAAAATCAAGGATTTCCATGGTAAAAATTGAGAATTTGGGTAGAATTACGGGATTTTGTAAAAATTGAATCTTTACCTCGAATTGAGGTCGAATTTCGAAACTAATTGCATATTCGGGCTCGGGGGTGAATGGATAAACGTAATCTGGTCCGAACCCCGAGTTTGGACCAAGCAGGCCCAGGGTCGGGTTTTAACTTTTTTTTAGAAAACATAGGAAAAATTGTAATTTTCACTAAAGTTAGTTTCTTTAGCATTAATTAATGATGTTAAGTTAATTATGGTTAGATTCGAGTGTATTGGAGGTGAATGCGAGGGAAAAGCGGTAATTGAGTAGTGAGTGGCCTACGAGATTGAGGTAACTGCTTGGTTTAACCTTGGCTTGAGGGTATATGAACTCCCACTTAAATGATATATGAATTTGCATGTGTGTGGTGTATAGGTTAGGTAACGAGTATCTATGCACCACCAAATTGTCTGTTAAACATGATCCCTTCCCCGTTTACAATTATTTGCTTCCGGGATTACTTTTTTCATGATCATTAAGGTTTATAAGTTTATTTGGATTCGTTGATTCATTTTTAATTATTGCTTCAAGTAATTTGGAAGTGTTGGCTGTTCTCTTGGTTTTGTTATGTTACTTAAGGATTGAGCTGGTTGTCAGTGTTACGATATATATATAAATTCCGGTTGACTTCGTTATGGAATGATAATTTATTAAGTTTATGAGATTTACAACTTCTGTTTACAATTGTTGATATAAAAATGTTGTGAAAGGCTTGGCCTTAATTGTGAATATTTTTATAAATAAATTGATATGATATGTCTGGTGGTAGCGGGTTGCGCGCCGCAACAAGGAGTAATAAGGGTAGACAGGTAGGATCGGGTCGCATGCTGCAACATGAGAAAAAAAGGTGATATATATATATATAGGGAGGAGCAATAAGGGTAGACAGGTGGGATCAGGTTGCACGCCGCAATAAGAAGAAATAGGGGAGAATATTCATGCTTTATTGTTCATAAAATAAAGGCGGGAACACTCATTGTTTTATCGTCCTTATTTCATATTCTTCTCTTACTGTTATTTAAAGTGAAACCTGTTTTGTTTACAATTTTTGAAACATTAATATTGTGAAAGACTTTGACTTAAATTGTGAAAATTCTTTTTATAAATAAAGTGATGCGATTATCTAGTGGGAGCAGGTTGCATGCCGCAACAAGGAGTAATAAGGATGGACATGTGGGATCAGGTTGCACGGTGCAACACGAGAAATAAGGGTGATATATATACATGGAGGAGCAATAAGGATGGACAGGTGGGAGCGGGTTGCGCACCGCAACAAGGAGCGATAATGGTGAATATTTACATTTTACTGATTTTCAGAATAAGGATGTGGAGAACTCCGGTTTTATTAAAAAAAGTGGTTTTTCATACTTTGATTTTACTGTGATCTAAATTGAAACTTGGATGTTTTGAGGAGTTGATTATAATTGATATCTGCAAAGAGTTATCCGAGTTATTTTTTTTACTATTGCAAGCTATTGGTTATCGAGTTTATTATTGTTATTATTTCTTTCTTGCTTTATTATATATATTGTTCACATGTTATATTGTTAAAGCCCTGACGTATCCTTGTCACTGCTTCTTCGAGGTTAGGCTCGACACATACTCAGTACATGGGGTCGGTTGTACTTATACTACACTCTGCACTCTTTTGTGTAGATCCAGGTACTGGCAAGAGTTAGGAGATTTTAGTAGTTGCGCTTTATTCGCACGGAGACACGAGGTAGATCTGCTGGCGTCCAAAAATTTCTGGATTCTTCCCTTTATTATTTAGATATTGTTTTATTTCATTCAAAACAGAGATACATTTCTTTCATACCGTTATTTTTAGTATTCTTTAGTAGTTCGTGAATTGTGACACCAGACCCTGGGTAGTTGTACAGTTAGTATTAGTTCGTGGTTCGTCTTATTATCTCTAATATTAATCTTGATATCAGTCATTGAAAGGTTTTGGATTTCGTGTTTATTTGGAATTGTTTATTGTCTTTAAATGTTAATTAAGTTCTAACTTTGGCTTGCCTAGAAAGTGTGGTGTTAGACGCCATCACGATCCAGAGGGTTGTTAATTTGGGTCGTGACATTCAACCCCACACTTATATTGAACCAAATCCCAACCTTCACACATAATAGCATCAAGCTCCCAATATATTTAGGGACAATCAAGATGAAAACTACCACTAGCAATGAATCAGATTTTTTTCTTTTCAAAGTTCTAATTTTGTTCTTTTTTTCTTCTTTCAAGAACTTCATTTATTCTTTCTATCAATTTCTTACATGTGGCTCTCAAAGATTTTTAAACAGTGCATCTTTCTCCATTTTTCTCAGTTCCACTCAAAACCCAATCATAACCTCCACTTAGCTTTTAACAAGCTCATAACAAATGCAAGTGCTCAAGAGAGGTGAAAGCCTCAAAGAAAGAGTCAATTCAAACAAAGTGTTCAGACTTGTAGTGTGGTTGCCAAAGAAATAGGATTGCAGACTCACCGAGGCTAACTAAGATACATCAAAATTAGGTGAATAAGAATATATATCTGGCTCAGCAAAGAAATGCTTATATCACATCCTACGCAGAAAAGGACTCTTATTTCTCTTTGCAAAAATACAAGGCAAGATCATCTGACATGCACACAATATCAACAAAATCCTCAAACACATTGGCACATAACTCACTTCGGACCGGATATGTCCCTACCCTCTAGTCAAAGTAGTTAAGCAGCATCAAAATCAAAAAAATTCAGGCACTATACAAGAGTCTAGAACTGAGCCTAGGCATCAAAACCAAGATACTCACTACTCTCAAGGCACAACAAAGTCAAGAAATGTCATCTCCATTTAACACCATAGCACAAGACTTCTCTATTCCTAACAAAATAAAAACTAACTACACCTGGTTCCAACTAAACCGTTGGAAAAGAGCCTAGTCATAAAGAAACACCAAAGGGGAATTATTACACTATCTAAAAAAATATTTTATTTTCTTCGGCTTTGATCCCTCAAAAAGACAGTCGAGGAAATCCATTCTTGGGAAAAGTCAATTTTTTTCTTTTTTTCAAACAAAACAACAAATAAAAAATAAGAGGTAAAGAAAACTCCCATGAATCATCTTGTTTGGGTCTGAATTAAAATTGAGACCACTTTGCAAGCACGACCCAGTGCACACATCCATGCTGAAAGTTTCTTTTCTGCCTTCTTTAGCTACACCTTACACTTATTATGTTTACCCTTTCCAGCTCGCTCTTTTAGGGTGCTTGACATGAGTTTAGAGTGTGTAGTCAGCTCGTCTTTAGGTGTTCCCATTGCTTCCTCAATCTTTAAAACCACCCTTTCTTCCCCTACTCTAAGCATGAGTTGTGTTTCCTAAATCAAACAAAGATTTTTCAAACATAGTACTTCCTAAAGAATAAGGTATAGTAAAACTCCCTGGATCCACACTTTTGAGGGAGCTTATTTTACAGAATGGCACTATAATATTATGTGAGCTTGACAACCAATGTCTCTTCCACCTTACGCTTGTTGGACAATATCTCTTTCAGGAACTAAGCAGAGGAAGGAAATCAGAGAGAGCGCCTCTTTGAAAGGTAGACTAACATGCACCTGCTTGAGTAGTTCTAGAAAAGGCCCGAATTAGTTTTCCAGCTTCTCTCTTCTTTGCTTCTGGGGGAAAGGTATAGCAGGCATGTATTTTTTCTCTTCAGTCTCCTCATTAATTGAATTTCCTTCTTCCTCTTCTGAGCTCTAGTCTCCCCCTTCTTCTTCAGAAGATCATCCACCTTCTTGATTGTTGTTATTTATTTACTCCTCCACAATCTCTACCCGTCCTTCAATCAACTCATCCTTTTATTTTGCAATTGGGTCCTTCAATACGTGCCCACTTCCCAAAGACACAATATTTATTATTTTTTTTGGATTTCTTTCAGTATCATTGCGTAATGGGATGACCCATTGCACAATACCCTGGAACCCTCTCAGACAATAGACTCATAAGTTGTCTCACCCATCTCTCTAAGTTCCGGATGGCTGTGCCATGAGTTTCAAGTCTCTCATATGTCTCAGTGATAAATGCCTTCATTATATCTTTCATTCTAGATTGATTGCACTATTGAGGCTGGTATTGTTTCCTCTGCTGATTTAGAAAACCTAGAGCTCCTTGTCCTTTGGGTATGGAGTTATTCTATTGTCAGGCATTCACACTACCACTAGGTGAATTCCACACAAATCCGGGGTGCCTCTATCTCATAGAATTAAAATTACGAATACTTTGGTACTTGCCTCTGTCAAAACATCCCATAATCTTTACAACTTTATATGTAGTTGAGGCCTGACACTCATGCGTGGGATGACCCATTGCACAAAAGTCACAAAGTGACGATAACTAGCTCTGGACCTTGGCTAAGGTCAACTTTGTGTTTAGCTGGGCTTGCACTGATGTGTTAGAGTCTACCTAGTGAACCTGCTTGATTTTCTTCTATCAATACTCTCAGTAGGCCATTGGTTAGCATATTCACAGACCTCATCAAGTATTTCAACTATCTCCTCAAGAGTCTTATTCACTAAAAGACCTCCAACTGTAGTACTCAGAGTTCGTCGTTAGGAGGGTGTCAGTCCATCCCAAAATTCTTGGAGTTACATCCACAATTTGATTCCATTATGTTGACATTTTCTCACTATTTTCTAGAATATTTCCCAAGCTTCAAAGACCGTTTAAGTGTCCATCTGGTAGAAGTTGTGGATTTCCCTTCTGAATTCCATTATTTTGCAGCTGAAAAATACTTATCAAGAAACGTTTTCATCATATCTTCCCATATCCTGATTGACCCAGTTTGTAAACTATGAAGCCAGTGCTTAGATTCATCCTTAAGTGAAAAGGGGAATGTCCTTAATTAGACTACATCGTTCAACACTTAATTGTACTGAAAGGTGTTCATGGTTTCCTCAAAGTCCATCAAGTGAATGTTAGGATCTTCATTCGCCTTCCCTCTAAAGAAACAATTGTTCTGAATGGTTTGAAGCAAGGCTTACTTCAACTCAAAACTATTTGTTGCTATGGGTGGAGGTCTGACACTTGACTGTTCCTGATTGTGGACTGGTCTAGCGTAATCGCCTAATGCTCTTCCAAGATTGGGATCCATATTTTCGAACGGTTCTTCAACCAGAGGTCGATTTAGATTTAATCTTCGACCCCATCATCTTCGATGGTCTCATCAAGGGCTACTTCAGCTGCTATCCGTGAAGCTTTTTCTCTTTGTTGTGCTGCCTCTCTTGCAGCTAGGTCTAATCCATTATCACTATTCTTGGCCATGTGTTATTGGGTTGAAGATTTCCCGAAGAAATTTTTGGTGCATTGTTTCTCTTTCCTTAACTGTCTCAAATGCTTTTCCACTTTTGTGTCGTTGGAATCAAATCTTTTGAAGAAGATCAATTCATAAACCAGAGAAGTTACCTGCACACAAAAGAGAAAAACCGTGAAGAACAAAATAAAATTGGTTCCTAAATTAGCACTAAAAATTAATTTTGAACACTATTGATTGCCAATCCCCCGCAACGACACCAAAATTTGATGAGCGCAAAACACAACATGGAATTGATGCTTACTAGCCAAAGATATTATAGTATAATTATCATCTCCATAGGGATTAGATTTAGATAATGGTCAAGTAATTTCTTGTTTAACGCTATACAGGATAATTAACACTTTGATTTGAATGATTATAAAATAAAATAAAATATTAAAATTTAAGTAATTAATAATTCATCACAGAGAACTAGAGAGTAACGCAATGGGTTTTGACATGATAGGTGCAAGACTGCAGCAATCCAGGATATGACACTGTTATATTTCACTCTTGAGGTTCTATCGATTCTCATGAATTCAATAGGTTATTAGCTTTTACTTTCGATTCAGACTCCTCTCTAGATTAAATCTAAACCCTTCAAAAAAATTAATGTGAAGTACGGTGAAACTTGCAAGAATATTTTGGTAGGAACGATCTAAGAGAAACTTCTCGCAAATATTTCTCAATCTTAATTTAAACAGTAACTCAAAAAGCTCTCTCGATTACTTCAAAGAATAACCAAATAAACTACTGCATACACTGCAATAGTATTCAGTAAGATATTTCTCTTTCTTTAAACACTATAAAGAATAAAGTCACAACTAGTATTAAAGCTCATCCAACAAATTCAAGCAATTAAATAGTAGTCAAATCCATAAACAAAAACCAAGTCACTAAATCATGTTAAACCCTAAAGTAAAATACTTCATTGATATGAAGGAAGTCATCACAAATAGAATTAAAGAGTAAGAAAACATTAATCTAACATTACAATCCAAAACTTCCGTATTCAATTGATAGAAAGATGTTGAAATCTTGTGTCTTGTAGTCTCCAATGCTCCCCAAAAGCTTCCAAGGTCCAAAGTCCTCTAAAATTATGCTTTTGGTGTATTTATACCATAAAAGAACGGGCCCGGTTGAAAATATTATTTTCAAGCCGAAGTGGGAAAATTGGACCGCAAAAAATACACTAATGTGTCGCTCCCAGTGTCGCGCCCCGCATCGCGCTAGTGTTAAATTTTAGAGAATATATTTTTGTCAGACATACCATTTTCACTGTCGCACCTTGTCGCGCCCCATGCGACGCGGCTATGAAGTTTTCTCAGAGTAAATTGTTTCCTCTAATTTTTGGTATCTAGACTTGGTCCTCGAGCCCTGAATGTGATCCCGACTAAATTTTTTGGAGTTTTACTCAGACTTTAAAGCTTCAACTTGTTTGATTTAGCTCCAAATTATCTTAATAGCTCAAAAACATTTCCCGCAAGGCATAAAACACATAATAAGCACAAATCACTATCATTTATACTCAAACACACGTAAAGTGCAGTTATTAGAGTGTAAACTATGACTAAAACACGGGTTTTTAGCGTACAATCACCTCCTTAGCTTATGTTGTCGCCTGAACATTATCCCCTTTGGCATGAAGGCTTCTGCTCGCAAACTCTAAAAGAGCGACTCTTTTTCGATCATCCATCCGGGAGGACTCCGCCTCCTCAAGCAGTAGCTGCTACCAGCTACCTCTCCCCTGAGCTCGTCCATTTAGAATTAGTACTGATTCCACAGAGCTTGTAGTTGATCAACGTGGCTTTGGAGATTGCAACACTGGGCTTCTACGCCCCTTCTCAGCTAGAGCTCCTCCTCTTTTCTCTTCAACGCCCCTTCGAGAGTCTTGAGCTGCTCCACAAGCGTGAGAAACTCTTCATGTTTCTTTCTCAACTCCCCCTTAGGGCCGGCACATTGCCCCCTCTCCAAGCCCCTTCTCGGCCTCATTGTACAGCCTCGGAACTCCTCGTACTTTGTCAGTATTATTTGATTGATCTCATTACACCTGTTCTCTCTTTGCACGTTCTCAATCTCTAAGATAACTGTTTGCAAGCGAAAGGAAAAGAAGTAAAGAAAGACTCTAAAACAAGCCAAAGAAAAACATAAGAGGAAAAGAAAGAGAAATAAAGGAAATGATTTACCTTAAGAGCGAGGCTGATGATTCTCCTAGAAAGAGTACTGTCACTCGAGTCCGGTTCTTGGCACCAGATCAAAAGGGACCAAACCCCTGAACCACGTCCTCATTATTCTTGAGCATGTCGTGATTCACTAGGATCGTGATAGTCCTCAATCCTCCCTCCACTCCGACTTTGATCTGAGTTGTTCCACAATTAATCATCTCGTGATCTTTAGGGTTGAGGTCAGAATCAGATTCATTATCGATAAGCACAGACCACTCCTCATCTTGCTCAGTGTGCATCTTGTATTTCCTCTTGTCGGCAGAGAAGATTCCCGAGATGGTCCAGAAGATGAAGCATCCCCACACCCGGGACTTACATGACCATCATCAATAGCATTCACGAGTGTTTCATCCTCTTACGGTCAAAGGGAAGTAGCAACATCAAATTCCTCCGACCCGGGCCCCTATGAGGCCACCCCTATACCTCCCTCGGTCAATGTTTCTGCAGTACCTTGAACCACGACCTCAAGAGAGAATTTCGACAAGTCAATCGCCGCTAGTACACCGTCTACCCCATCTATGACTTTCCTCTTTCTTGGGCTCAAGTTTGCATCGCGCAGAGAAACTTCCTCATCTTCAATACAGGGAGGAGCCAAGGTAGAAATGGCATAGTAGTTGAAATAGGCGCAGGAGTACAGGAAGTAACGCCCCTCCTTCTCCTAAAAAAAGGTGTCGCTGCCAGGTTCCTTTTACAAACCTATTTGGAGGGGCCTAGAAAGAAATATAAAGATGAGAACAATAAAATGGGTGAGTAAAAACACAATAATGGGTGAGTACAAACACAATACTATCCAAAGAACGACGTTACCTTTCAGAGGAGGAGTCAGCTTGTACTTCTGGCAAAAGCTCGACTAGTCACTGATCCCCGCAGTGCAAGGAAGGATTTGCCTAACCCAGTCTGCAAGGTGTGCCAAAGAAGAATCTACCCACGAGCTTAGATTCTATGATTACAAGAATGAATGAAGACAAGCACTAATACTTACGAGCACGATTCCAAGCTTCTGGGAAATCTGCGATGTCGGCCACGACAGATTCGGTCCAAATAATAAAGGTGTGAAAATTAATTTTTGACTACCCTTTTCATCAATCTTAATGAAAATGGACTTGCTTCCGCTATTATGAATGTTCAACATCATGGCCTGATAGAAGTTGGGCATGAATAGGCGCACAAAATGCCGCAGAGTGATCTCGACGTCAACTAGCTCGACAAACTTGGATAGCATCTTGATCACCTTATAGACCAAGGGTGCGAGCTGAGCTGGACATACCCTTTAATAACAGCAAAATTTCTTCAGTATAGGGGGGAGAGGAATTGAATAGCCTACGGTGAAGAGATAGGTAAAAAGAGCACAGTACCTTGGGCAGTGAGTGTACACTTCGTCATCACAGGCAGGTACGAGCTCCACTTGATTAGGAAGGCCATACTTAGCTTCGTACTTCTTCAAACAACCACCCATTAGAGACGATAGGAAAACCTCAGCCACCGCCTCCCACTGTCGTTGCAAGTCCAATTTTGCGTCGGGGTTGCAAGGGTTAAATTCTTCTACTGAGGGAAGAACCTCCACATCAACGGCGGAGGTGGTGTCTCCTATGCAAACGTAGGCTGCAACAACCAATGAGGTAGCCGAATTATCATTGTTCATCCTATAAACCTCTCCACCACGAGCATTAGAAGGCAAGTTAGACATGGTCGTATGTGATGACCCAAAGGGTCATCTTATGAATTAAGACTCTATTCCGAGCTCGTTAACGTTAAAAACCTTATTTTCATTCACGTCGATTTGCATGCACAGTACGGGCGTGAATCCGGAAAGCCTTTATGTGAAAATATATGAAATAATAATTTTTTGGATTTAAAAAGGATTTTTAGTTGACTTTGGTTAAAGTTTTGAGTAAACGGACCCGGACCCGTGTTCGGATGTTCCCGGAGGGTCGTAGGAAAATATGGGACTTAGGAATATGTCCGGTATCAAATTTTGAGGTCCATAGCCCGAGAAATGAATTTTTGACTAAAATTTAATTCCAAAAAATTTATGGTTTTAAAGTATGTGATTATGATTGATTTTTGATGGTATTGGGCCCGTATTTTAGTTCTAGAGCCTGGTACATGTTCGTTATAATATCTAGACCATGTCTGTGAAATTTGGTGAGAAACGGAGTTTGTATGACGTGATTCGGACGTCCGGTTGAGAAGATAGTAATTTTGAAATGTTCTTGAGGAATTAATGAGTTTTGGTGCTAAATTCGTAGTTCTAGGTGTTATTTTGGCAATTTTATCGCACGAGAAAATCTGTATGATGTTGTTAGACTTGTGTGCATCTTTGGTTTGGAGCCTCGAGGGCTCGGGTGATTTTCGGATAGGCTTCGGGATGTCTTGGACTTCGGAAATTTTGTTTTTCAGCAGCTTCAGCACTTGCTGGTTTCCTTCTTAGCGTTCGCGAAGCTTCTCATGCGAACGCGAAGAGTAAACTTGTCTGGGGGAGATTTTCTTCTATGCGAACGTGAAGGGTTGTTCGCGAACGCGGAGCTTTGGAGGAATTACCCTTCCGAACGCGGCCAGGCTACCCCGAACGTGCAGCATTGGGACCTGGGGGAGGGGATCATACTCTACACGAACACGACACAAGGCTCGCAAACATGGAGGCTGGTGGGAAAAGCCTTCGCAAACGCGAAGGCAAGTAGAGCCACTGCTTCACGAATGCGCCAGACCCCTCGCGAATGCGATGAAGCTCTGACACATGTGTGATAAAACAAAACTAGCACGGGATTTTTTTAAAATCTCACAACTCCGCCATAAGAACTCAACCTAGGACAATTCTTGAAAAGGGATTTCGACACCAAACATAGGTTTGCACATTTTAACTTGTTTTATTCGATTTCCATCATCATTTAATGAATTCCTAGTCTTTAATATTGTTCTTTAAGGGTAGAAATTAGAGGTTTTTGGGGAATTGGGAATTTTACAAAATTGGGGATTTAGACCTTGATTTGGGGTCGGATTCTGGAACAAATTGCATATTCAGGCTTGGGGGTTTATGGGTAAACGGATTTTGGTCCGAACATCGAGTTTGGACCAAGCGGGCCCTAGGTCGGATTTTATATATTTTTGCAAAAATCTGGGAAATCAGTAATTATGCATTAAAGTTAATTCCTTTAGCTATAATTGATGATATTAAACTAATTATGATTAGATACAAGTGGGTTGGAGGTGAATTCCTAATAGAAAGTTGTACTTGAGCAGTGAGTGGCCTGCAAAATTGAGGTAAATGTTTGGTCTAACTTTGACTTAAGGGATTAGGGATCCCCGACTTAATTGCTATGTGAAATTCTATGTGCGTGGTGTATAGGTGTGGTGAAGAGTACCTATGCACCGCCAAATTAATTGGTTTAGTCTGTTTCCTTCCCTGTTTCCAATTTATTATCTTCTCGTCTTAACTATTTCATGCTTATTGATGCTTCTATGTCTAATTGCTTGTTGCTAGATGCTATATCTTTATTGAAAGTATTAGTTGTTCCGTAGTTTCATTCTGTCACATTATTGGTTCAAGCTGGTTGGTCTGTTAGCTTTGGTTGAGGCTTAATTATTGTGGAGGATCGTGAACTAAATTGTGAAATACTTGTTCTACATGTGTGATTGGTACTGATATGGTGGGATTGGGTTGCACGCCGCAATAAGAGTAATAAGGGTGAAATGTGATTGTCTGGTGGGATCGGGTTGCACGCCGCAACAAGGAGTAATAAGGGTGGACATGTGGGATCGGGTTGCACGCCACATTAGGAGGAATAAGGGAGATATATTGAGAAGTAATAAGGGTTGACAGGTGGGACCGGGTTACACGCCGCAACAGGAGTAATAAGGGTGAATGTCCACAGTATTAGTGATTATAAGGTGGGATCAGGATGCGCGCCGCATCATTTTGTTGTTTATGTATTCTACCTCTGTTGTGACTTTATTCTGTGGATGAGACTTTTCTAAGGATTTGGTTATACTTGAGACTGCCAAGATAGCTGGGTTCCATATTTATTTACTGCAAGTTACTGTTCCATTTCATTTCGTACTTCCTTTTTCTTTATTATAAATTGTATGCAGGTTATGTTATAAAAGCCCCGCCGTAGCCTCGTCACTACCTAGTCGAGGTTAGGCTCGGCACTTACCAGTAAATGGGGTCGGTTGTACTAATACTACACTCAGCACTTTCTCTGCAGATTTTGGAGCTAGTTGTGGCTGATCGAGAGGTCGATTGCAGACATTCATTCAGGAGACCCAAGGTAGTCCTGCAGGAATCCGCAGGCCTTGGCGTCCTCTTCTATGTTCTACATCTCTATTTTATTTTCTTAAGAGACATATGTACTTTTCTTTCAAACCGGTATTTGTAGCTATTCATAGAACGTTGGTGGATTGTGATACCAGTTTTGGGTGGTAGTAATAATTTCAAGGTTAAGCAATATTTATTTAAATTTTGCATTTGTTATCACCTGATTTAGACTGTTTACTTATGTTCAAATAAACTTTTAAAGAAAACGGTTAGCTAAATTCTAACATTGGCTTGCCTAACGAGTATGATGCTAGGCGCCATCACGATCCCGATGGTTGGGAATTTTCGTCGGACACGTTGGTATCAGAGCACCTGGTTGCCTAGGTCTCACAATTCATGAACAAGCTTAATAGAGTCTGACGGATCAGTACGGAAACGTCTATACTTATCTCACATAGGCTATAAAGTTAGGAACAAGTTCACTTCATTTCAACTCTATTGTGCGATTCTTGTTGTCCCAATACTGATTGAACTTTTCTATTCTTATTCTCTCATAGATGGAAAGAATACGTACCTCTTCTTTCGCTTAGGGGCAGAGGTCGAGGCAAGGGCAGGACTCATTCCAGTGCTCAGGCAGCAGCTCCAGCTACGGGGCCTTAGACAGGCTCGGTGGAGAGGCTCTAGCCTAGCCAGTTCCGGCAGACCAACTCAGGTCTCAAAGGGGTTTATTGCTACCCCGGTGCTTCAGGATGCCCTGGTCTGACCAGTAGGGCTTGTGGAGAGTGTAGCCCAGACTGGTGCACTCCCCGGGACAGCATCCATATCAAAGACTGGAGGAGGAGTCCATACTCCTACTACCCACACTCCGGAGCAGATCACTCCTTAGCTTCAGACACCAACAACCCTTCTGGTTGGGGTAGTTCAGCCAGTTGCTGTAGCACTGCTCTTTGATGGGGCAGCTATGTCCTCCGATGCTTTGTGGAGATTGGACATGTTTATTAAGCTCTTCCTAGTTCATTTCAGCAGTGCCACTATAGAGGACCCCTAGTATTACCTTTATAGTTGTCATGAGGTTCTTCAGAACATGGGTATTTTGGAGACCAATGGGTCGAATTTTTTGCTTTTCAGATAACGGGTTCCGCCAAGAAATGGTGGAGGGATTATCTATTGACTAGACCAGCTGGGTCGCCTGCTCTTACTCGGGATCAGTTTTCACATCTTTTTCTGGAGAAGTTTCTGCCTATCACTACTAGAGAGGAGCGCCACCATCAGTTCGAGCGTCTTCAACAGAGCACCATGAGTGTTACCCAGCATGAGACTCACTTTGTGGATTTGGCCCGTCATGCTACTTTTTTGCTACCCACAGAGGGAGAAATGGTTAGGAGATTTATTGAGGGTCTTGCTCAGCCTATCAGATTGTATATGGCTAAGGAGACAGGAAGAGAGATCTCCTTCCTGTGTGGCCCGGCGAGTGGAGATGGTCCTTGGACTTGGAGGTCAGGGGTCAGACAAGAGACCTCGCCATACCAGTGGATTCAACGACACCTCATCTGGAGGCAAGGGTGTCTTTGGTAGAGGACATCCTCCTAGGTCATTTCATTCAGCACTTCAGGTATCTCACAGTGCCTCTGGGAGCCGTCGTTGTTATGTGCCTCCTTCTACTCAGCTAGTCTATAATGCACTACCAGCTCCTATCAGAGCACCTCCTCTTCAGAGTTATTATCGTGGTCGGTCAGCTCATCAGGGTCAGTCTAAGTTTTCACAGCCACAGTATTAGGATGGATGCTTTGAGTGTGGTGACTATGGGCATATTTGGAGAGCCTGTCCGAGATTGTCAAGTAGTTAGCGTCAACACCAGAGTTCTCATGCCATGGTTCCGGCACCAGCTGCCGCACCACCTGCCCAGCCATCCAGGGGTAGGGGTTAGGTAGCCAGAGGTAGGGGCCAGATTCTTAGAGGTGAAGGTCAGCCCGCTAGAGGTAGAGGTCCGCCTACCAGAGGTCATCCTAGAGACATAGTTCAGGGTGGTGGGGCCCAACCCCGATATTATGCATTCACATCCAGACCTGAGTCGGAGTCCTCCGATGCTGTTATCATAGGTGCTACTTCAAATTGTAATAGAAACGCTTCAGCTCTGTTTGACCCGGGGTCTACTTATTCTTATGTGTCATCTTATTTTTCTTCATATTTGGTTGTGCACCGTGATTCCTTGAGCGTCCCTGTATATGTGTCCACGTCCGTGGGGATGCTATTATCGTAGATCGTGTATATCGCTTGTGTTTTGGTCATTATTGGGAGTCTTGAGACCAGTGTAGACCTTTTGCTTCTTGATATGGTTGATTTCACGCCAAGACAGTTACATTAGCCTTGCCGGGGTTGCCTCGATTAGAGTGGAGGGGGACTCCTGGTCATTCCTCCAGTAGGGTTATTTCGTATATGAAGGCTCGGCGTATGGTCGAGAAGGGGTGTTTGGCCTATTTAACTCCTGTTCATGATTCAAGTGCTGATGTTTTTCTATGGACTTGGTGCCTGTTGTTCGTAAGTTTATCGAGGTGTTTCCTATAGACCTTCTGGGGATGCCACCCGATAAGGACATTGATTTTTTCATTGATATGGCTCTGGGTACTCATCCCATTTATATTCCTTCATATCGAATGGCCCTACCAGAGTTGAAAGAATTAAAGGAATAGTTGCAAGATTTGCTCGATTAGGGCTTCATTATACCTAGCGTCTCGCTCTGTGGTGTGCTAGTTTTGTTCGTAAAGAAGAAGGATGGATCTATGAGGATGTGTATAGATTACCGGTAGTTGAACAAAGTCACTATTAATAATAAGTATTTGTTGCTGAGGATTGATGATTAGTTTGATCAGCTTCTAGGTGTCAAGGTGTTTTCAAACAACGATTTGAGATCGGGCTAGCATCAGTTGAAAATTAGGGCATCTGATGTCCCTAAGCCAGCTTTTCGGACGAGGTATGGGCACTATGAATTTTTTGGTGATGTCTTTTGGCTTGACCAATGCCACCGCAACATTTTTGGACTTGATGAACCGGGTGTTCAAGCCTTATCTTGATTCGTTCGTAATTGTTCTTATTGATAACATTCTAATATACTCCCGTAGTCGGGGAGGAGCATGAGCATCACCTCTAGATAGCGCTTCAGACTTTGAGGGACAATTAGTTGTATGCTAAATTTACAACGTGCGAGTTTTGGTTGGATTCAGTCACTTTCTTGGGTCACGTCGTATCAACAGAGGGTATTCAATTAGATTCTAAGAAGATTGAGGCTGTCAAGAACTTTCCTAGACCCACTTCAACCCCACAAATCAGGAGCTTCTTGGGTTTGGCGGATTACTAACGTCGGTTTGTGCAGGGGTTTTCATCTATAGCATCCCCAATGACTAAGTTGATTCAGAAGGGTGCCCCATTTAAATAGTCGAACGAGTGTGAGGCAAATTTTCAGAAGCTCAAGACAGCCTTGACTTTAGCACTGGTGTAGGTATTGCCATCAGATTCAGGATCTCTCATGGTATATTGTGATGCCTCCCGTGTTGGGGTCGGATAGGTATTGATGCAGGAGGGCAGGGTGATCGCATAAGCATCTCGGTAGTTACAGGTTCATGAGAAGATTACCCTATCCATGACTTAGAATTGGCAGGTAGTGTTCACGCTTTGTAGATTTGGAGGCACTATCTTTATGGCGTGATGTGTAAGGTTTTCACGGATCATCACAGCCTTCAGTATTTGTTCAAGCAGAAGGATCTCAATCTGAGGTAGAGAAGATGGTTAGAGCCATTGAAAGACTATGATGTCACTATATTGTATCACCCAGGAAAGGAAAATGTGGTGATCGATACACTCAGTAGATAGGCAGTGAGTATGGGCAGCCTGGCATTTATTCCAGTCGGTGAGAGATCGCTAGCTTCAGACATTCAGACTTTGGCCATTTAGTTCGTGAGGTTGGATATTTCAGAGCCAGTCGTAATCTAGCTTGTACAGTCGCTCGATCTTCCTTGAGTGTATTAGATATCGGCAGTATGATGAGCCTCACTTGATGGCCCTTAGGGACACAGTTCAGCATGGTGGTGCCAAGCAGGTTACAGTTGGAGATGAATGTGTTTTGAGGAGGCAGGGTCGAGTGTGTGCGCCTAATGTTGATGGGCTTCGTGATTTGATCCTTGAGAAGGCTCACAGTTCTAAGTATTCTATTCAACCGGGTGCTTCCAAGATGTACCAAGACATGCGGCATCATTATTGGTGCGAAGGATGAAGAAGGATATTATTTCTTACGTGGCTCGGTGCTTGAATTATCAGCAAGTGAAGTATGAGCATCAGAGACCCGATGGTTTTCTTTAGCAGGTGGAGATTCCTGAGTGGAAGTGGGGGCGCATTATTATGGACTTTGTTGTTGGACTCCCACGGACTCAAAGAAGGTGCGACGTTGTTTGGGTTATTATGGACAGGCTGACTAAATCAGCACACTTCATTCCTGTGGCAAGTACGTATTCTTCGGATGGTTAGTTGGGAATTTGAGTCGTGACATCGTGAAGTTTGAAGAATTTTAGGGAGGAAATGATTTGTGAAAATGGGAGGAAACTTTAGAGAATGTTAAGCTGGAGAAGTAAACTCAAAGACATCAAAGGCAATTCTAGCAGCAACAATGATGGTAAAGCTCAAATAATGGTGATCATCCCCCTCTTTATACAGGAGGAACCTCAAATTTGAAACAGCTCATCATAATGGCAACTAGAATTGAAATGGCAGAAAGAATGTCCTGAGGCGACGTATCGGGAATAGGCATCATCTTGAGAGTTCGAAATATGTGACTCTCAAAACACCATGACATTTGCCTTTTACGACGACCACGACCGCTATTATCCATTTATCAAGCCCATCCACGAGGACGATATCGACAAACGGAGGGATTAACTATATGGGTGAAACACTTCATGTCATGCATTTGACCTGGTCAGCGACGATAAAGCCTTTGAAGGCTATGACGTGTTGTCGCTATAACGTGTCAACTTGACTCTAAAAGGTCAAGGTCATGTGAAGAGGATGAATCATCGTAAAGGTCGAGGTGGTTTAATGGAGGACAAGGATGAGGACCCGCCTTCGGTACAGAGTAGCAACTAGTTTTTGGATTTAGATTCCCTAGAGAAGATTCTCATGGTTATTCTTTTTTGTTGTACTATCTAGGGTTTTATGGCCCATGTACCCTCTTTATAAATAGGAAGAGATGTAGTTTCAAAAAGGGATCAAATAATTTTTGTAAAGAATATCATTGACATTCTCTGTGCAAGATTCTTTCTTCGAATACATACAAATCTAATTTTACACTTCTTACCTTTTACCCTTCTATCTCGATCCAAGTAGAATCGGGATATTCAACTGCTCATCACCATCCATCATTGTCAGAAAGCATTGTGGGAAATCTTATCCTTGTCGGGTGAACACAAAAACCATTTATTATCATTAATTGCCATCATTTAAGTTTTTAATCTTTTATTGCTCCATCATTATTCTTTGATAACCGTATTTAATACTACATATTAAATATACATCATAAAGTTCTAGATTTACTCATGAATATTAATATCAACTTTGATTAACCCTTCGTTTCTGTAAATGTAATTGTACAAAAACCTAAATCTAACTTATGGGTCATACACAAATATACGCGATCATTACAAATAGAGGTACTAGAATAGCCTGAGTTTATCCAACAATCAATGATAATGAGAGCATTCAAGTTATTATAAATTTAGCAAAAGTCTAACTAAAAGTGCTAATAATTCTTGTTGGAGTACTTTCTCCGTTTGATATACAATTATAAACTAGAGTATAGAAACAATTTGAAAATAATATATAATACGATGCACTTTAACTTACTTCAAATGATTAATACATGAAGGAGTTTGGGAAAGAGTTACTAAATGCGAAAACATTGGAGTATTTTTTGCTGAACAAGAAAAAGAAAACTGGAGTATTTTTAACGAGCTTGGGATTGGCCGGGCATTGAGAATTTGATTTTCAAGATTTTGAGCAAGATTTTCATCAATACATATGCTTTCCATTCGTTTGAGGATAAAATATAGTGTAAACATAATCATTAATTGTACCAGGATCTTGTACGTGATAATCTTACACAAAATCGTCATAGAAAACATACTTCAAGCGGAAGCCATTATTGTAAAGCATAAGTGTTAATTGAAATGAGTTTCTCGCCCCTTCCCCTAGCTTTCGTTACCTCCGCCTTTAGTGATGGAAAAGAAGAATAGAATAGGTGGTAACCCTAATAGGTGGGGAGATGACCAATTTATAGAGGTTCTCATTTAATCTGGTAGACCCATCAAGTAACCGATCGGACTGACAAGATTTGATCATTAATTAAATATTAATTATGGTCCTTACACCTATTGGGCCACCAATATATGTAGGAAAATCTTCTGAAGGTACATCTGACACCTTCCTTCCAAGCAACTATGACATAGATAGACAGATGCGAGTGTAACATTCTCCCACTTGGCCCAATAATCACATAGTATTAATATTTAATAATATAAATACTAGTTGTGCATAATCAAATCTCTTCTACAATGTCCATCATTAATACCATAATACGATAAATTACTAAATATGAGTTATGGCAGTTATATATAATTTTTTTACACACTCCCTTCCATATAATACAACATTAACAACTCATCGTATCGGGTCTATTGGCTATAAAATATAATGGTCCACAATAATGTCTCAATGAGACTTATATTGTAATATCTCAAAACAATAATGCGCACACCATTATGAGAAACAAGAAATTATTAATGTATATTAGAAACACATAAATGAGCTTAGAGTGTAAAAACATCATAAATACAGCGAAGACCCATTCTATGTACATGTTATTTAAATATCATTGGTTGTAAACCTTTTGTTAATGGATATACAAGCATGAGATAAGTTCTAATATGCTCTAGTGACACTCTTTGTTTATGAACTTCCTCCTTGATGGTAAAGTAATTTAATTCCATATGCTTGGCACCTTTGTAGTACTTATTGTTCTTGGAGAAGAATACTGCTGCATAATTATCTAATCATAGTTAGTTTAATATCATCAATTATTACCAAGTCCTAAAATAAAGTTTCGCAGCCATAATGCATGAATTGTGGCTTCAAAACATGCCATAAATTCTGCTTCCATCATGGATGTAGCAATGACAAACTGTTTGGCACTCTTCCACGATATTGCTCATCCATCCAATTGGAACAAATAACCAAACGTGGACTTTCTAGTGTCAATACATCCACTGAAATTTGAATCCAAGTATCCAACAACTTCCAAATTCTTGGATCTCCTATACATGAGCATGAAATCCTTCGTTCCTTTCAGGTACCTCAAGGATTTCTTTGCAGCTTTCCAGTGATCAATTCATGGGTTACTATGATATCTTCCCAGCATTCAGACCAGAAAATTAATATCTAGTCTTGTGCAAGTCTAAGCATACATCATACTGCTATTAATAGAAGAGTAAGGAATTGATTCCATTTCCTTTCGTTATACAACATTCTTAGGGAATTGCATGAGACTAAATTTTTTCCCCTGTTGAATTGGAAAAGTTCATGTTGAACAGTTATTCATGTTAAATCTCTCTAGAACTCTTTTGATATAGCCTTTGTTAGACATCCTAATAATCCTTGTGATCTATCATGGAATATTTCTATTCCTATCACATAGGATGCCTCGCCCATATCTTTCATTTCAAAATTCTTAGACAGAGAATATGTAGTCTCACACAATATGCCTAAATCATTAGACACAAGTAGAATATCACCAACATATATGACTAAAAATATAAACTTGCTCCCACTGATCTTTTGATATATACACCGATCAATGGTATTTTTCAAAAATCCAAAAAATGTTATGGTATTATTAAACTTTATATACCATTGTTGTGAGACTTGTTTAACTACATATACTGACATCTTCAGTTTACACACCATTTGACTTTTTCCTTTAGTTTCGAAACCCTCTGGTTGGTCCATATAAACTTCCTCCTCCAGATCTCCATTAAGAAAGGCAGCTTTCACATCCATTTGGTGTAACTCTAAATCATAATGAGTCGTCAATGCCATAATATTTCTTAACGAGTTTTTCTTTGAGACGGGTGAATATGTCTCTTTATAATCAATGCCTCCTTTCTGAGTATAACCCTTGGCAACAAGTCTGGCTTTATATCGTTCAATATTTCCATTTGAATCGCGTTTGGTCTTAAAGACCCATCTACACCCGATTCTTTTAGAACTTTCTGGCAATTCAACAAAATCTCAAACATTATTGTATTCCATGGATTTTAACTCTTTCTTCATAGCATTAATCCATTTGTCAAACTCATTACTTTCTATGGCTTGTGAAAATGAAATCAGATCCTTATTAAGACCAATGTCAAAATATGACTCTTGGAAATAAACCACGTAATAATCCAAAATAGACGATTTTCTAACTCTTTATGATTTTCTTAATGGCATTTCTTGTGGTTCATTTGTGTCATATATTTGTGAGTTAGTTTCTTCATGAAGTGTTTTATCCAAATATTGCTCGATGTTGTCAAAGTGTTCTTCAACAACTGGAGCAATATTTGGTATTTTTGTGGAAGTAGGCACATTCCTGGGTAATAAAATATTGATCCACACCTCTTTTATTTCCACACTTTGCTTTTCAACACTCCCACTAACTTCACCATTCTCAATGAATTTTACGTTATCGGTTTCAACAATTCTCGAACTATGGTTGGATAGTCTAACACATACCCTTTAGATTTCTCTAGGTAACCAATAAAGTAACCACTTACGATTCGAGAATCTAATTTCTTTTCTTGTGGATTATAAGCTCTAGCTTCCGCTGGGCAACCCCAAATATGCAAGTGCCTTAAACTAGGTTTTCCTGTCCACAGTTCAAAAGGGCTCTTTGGAACTGCCTTACAAGGAACCATGTTTAATAAATATAAAGAGATTTTAAGAACATACATCCATAATTATTTTCCTTAGAAATTCATTTAAGTTGAATTCGGTTAACTTTTTGAGAAAATAGATGCGGATCCATGTTTTTATGGTCCCGGTGGGTCCGTATCGCAATTTGGGACCTAGGCATATGCCTATAATTAAATTCGGAGGTCCCTAGCTCGAGTTATTGGATTTTTTTGAAAATTTAAAGTTTGAAAGGTTTTTGATTATTAAGAATTGACTGTTGTTTGGATTTATTGATATCAGGTCCGTATCTTGGTTTCGGAGCCTGACACCGGTCAACTATAATATTTATGACTTGTCTGTCAAATTTGGTGAGAAACAGAATTGATTTGACGTGATTCGGACGTTCGGTCGTGAAAATAGAAGTTTTAATTTTTTCTTGAAAATTTCATTTGATTTGGTGTCCGATTCATAGTTCTAGGAGTTATTGTGGTGTTTTGAGCGTGTGAGCGAGTTCGTATGATGTTTTAAGACTTGTGTGCATGTTTGGTTTGGAGCCCCGGGGACTGGGGTGAGTTTCAGATGTTTTTGAAACATAGAAATCTTGTTTTTCTGCATTTTCAGGTGCCTTATGGTTTCCTTCTTCGGGTTCGCGCAGGTTCTCTCACGAACGCGAAGTCTGAGCTAGGCTGGGGGTGGTTTTTTGTACACAAACGCAAGGCCATGGTTGCGAGCGCGTAGCAACGGGGGTCTGCTCTCTGCGAACGCGACCGACATCATGCGAACACGTACAGTTATTGGAGATGTGGTGGAGATCAGTGTGTTGTTCTACGCGAACGCAAACCAAGGCTCGCGAACGCAAAGGCTAGGGGGACAGACCATCGTGAACGCGTGCAACACTTCACGAACGCGAAAGCCATGCAGGCTACTGTACATCGCGAACGCGAAGAAGGCCTGATTCCCAGACCTTAAGACATTTCAAAAATTGGATTTTACCCATTTTTTAAAAACTCCCCATTAGAGCTCAGCTTAGGTGCAATTTTGAAGGGAAAACTCAACACCAATTCATCGGTTTGTACTCTTTAACCCATTTTCTTCCATTTCTAACATCACCCATTAAACTCCTAGCCCTAATATTTGTTCTTTCATGGTAGAAAACTAGGGATTTAGGAAGAATTGGGGGGTTTTTTGCAAATTGGGGATTTAGACATTTACATAATCGGGCTCGGGGGTGAATGGGTGAATGGGTTTGGGTTCCAACTTTGGGTTTTGACCAAGCGGGCCCGAGGTTGATTTTTGACTTTTTTGGGGGAAAGTTTGGGAAATCTAAATTTATAATTGTAATCGATTCGTTTAGCAATATTTGATGTTATTGAGTTAATTATGGCTAGATACGAGTGGCTTGGAGGTGGATTCTAGAGGAAAGGTTGTAATTGAGCATTGAGTGGCCTGTTGAGCGAGGTAAGTGTTGTGTCTAACCTTGACTTGAGGGATTAAGAACCCTCGACCTATTTGCTATCTGAAATTCATGTGAGCGGCATATATGTTGATACCCAATTTTTACTAAAAAATAATTTTGTTGCATATATACCTTCAAAATCATGCATTGGTAGCAATTGGTATTTTACCATAATTGTTCTACATTTTTATTAATTTTTCCAGTACTTTATTTCCAATAAATAATTACAAAATTGCATCACAAACAATTTCAAAGATATTTCTTGACTTAATTCATTGTTTATGGTCCTATTAAGACCAAATTATTCCATAAATAGCCAGATTGCCACCTTTTGACAATAATTGCAATAACTTTACAATTATAACCCATGCATATAATTGTGTTATTTTTACCAGAAATTAGTCTTTTGTATTTTTAATTACTAAGTAACCATTAAAACATTTATATGCATGAAATTCATTTTTTATAATTAGTAATTATTTTATAAAATTTTTTTACTAAAATTATCTTCGTATTTAACAAATAGCCCATTTATCTCAACCATAGCCTATTTTAGCCAGCCCAAAAAATGCCTAATTAGACTAGCCCAAGACCCCAGGTCCAAACCTCATCCTACCCGACCCAATTCCACCCAAATCCTGGTCGTTGATCATTTTTGATCTTCGGTCTAGGTTAATTATTTCCTTAATTAACCTAATTGACCCCTTCCCCAAACCTCTCATTCCTCCTCTCACATACGCCATCACTTATCTCCATTTCCTCTCAAACGCGTACTAATCCTAACCCTAACTTTCACCTCACCGTCTTTCTCCATCGTCAACCATGGTGGTTCCTCACCACCCTCAGGGCTTTCATTGCTCTCTTATGCTGGTATTACTTGTCTCTGAGGCCCTCAAGGGATGAGGGTTAGTCCACTCACACCTTGGGCCTGTTCTTGCCTGTTTCAGGCCGCCATTGCTAGATTTTGAGTAAGATCTTCTTATCTTTTCCTAAACCTATGGATTTCTAAGCCTCGTCTTCATCTCTATGCTATTTTCTCAATATCCTAATTTCGTCTCTTGAGCTTCTCAGATCTGTACAGATCTGAGATGGGTTAAAATTATTTTGTATGTTTTTCATATGAAAATCCCCTGATTTTCGAATAGCTTTTCATTTTCCTAAACTAGGGTTTCTTGAAAATCTTTTCTTCAAAACGCTTTCTGACTTTAAGTGTTTAATCCTCTGGTTCTTATGTGTTTTCGACTGATTACGTTGAGTTTTCCTTAACCTAGTCGATTTATACTAAAACCCCAATTTTCTGATATTTTAGTTTTGATTCAGAATTTGACCGTGTTACTTGTTACGCTGCTCGTTCTGTGCTTTGACTTTCATGATTTCCCTTTAGTCTAATTCGATGTCTTGTGATTTTTTACCGTAGTACGTCTCTATTAGGGTTTTTCATTCGATTTCTCAACTGATTTCTATGTGTTTATGAAATTGTGTTTAGACTATTTGTTTATTTGTGGAAACCTATAATTTCTTCCCTTAAATCAGTAATTTTTTGAATTTTTGATTCACGGATTTGCTCTTTTAAGGATCTTCATGCCTAAGTCTTGCCTATTTCTATGATTACAACCCTAATTAGTCGTTCTTGCATTATTTGATTGTTGTATATTTACTGATCTCTTTACATGATTCTTCCCTGAAATTAGACCCCTGATTTATTTATTCTGAATTTCTTTATTTGGTCTCTTTTGAACTTCTTTTCTTAATTAGACTACAATTATTACTGTTTGGTCAGTTGTCCTTAAATAAAGGTGTCTATTCTCAACTCCTTATGTGATTGATTCAGTGATTTGCCTAATTGCTGAGTACTGATTTCCTTTACCTTATTCTGCTATACTCTTAACTACTATATTTACTCTTCTCTATTCTCACTTAAAAAACACTAATTAAGTTCAGAACACACACACACACTTAAAACTCTCTCTTCTTCCTCTGCTACTTGTGCAAACTATTGGTCTAGCCGGCTGAAAGTCAAGGCTAGACAGTGGAACTACATTTTCTTTACATTCTGCACTTTCTTCTTTGACTGGTATGTCTCTAGTTCGAATCTGAAACTCTATGTGGTCCATGTTTATTCTTGCACTCGTTCAATTTTCTGTGCATTCACTTTATCTTCCTGTCTACTGCTTTATTCAACATGTCTCAATTCAGTTCTCTTGTTCAAATGTGTGATCAGTATGTCTGGGTCTCACTTGTATGTTGATACTTGACCATCATGCTTATTGGTTCGTGATTATTTCCTTCAGTTAGCATACTCATGTTAGTAACTTAATCTTCTAATGTGCTTAATTGGTCCTAAGTGGTATGACTATTCCTGTCTTATGCACCCCTGTCTTCAACATGACTTTTACCCCACTCTTTCTCTATGTTCTAACTCCCTATTACCATGACTGACTTGTTCAGTGGACTTCTAGCTATTTTGTGCACTTGCGGCCTCAAATGTTTCCCTTCTTATGTGGTTTTAACTATGTATGCCCCACTCCCCTTCACCCTTGTTTGCAAATGTGTTTGTGAATTACTATGATTAGGTGATTGTTTGTTGAGTTTGTTCTCCTCAAAACTGATTTCAAAACTGTTTTTTCACTCTTATTGTTCTTCTCAGAACTGTTTTCCACTCCTAGCATCCTCTTGAAACTGTTTCAATTTTCGAAAACATTTTCACTCCTAAATTTATATCTACATTGTATTACTAAGTCTTTCAATGTATGCTAATCACTCTCACTTTACTCCTAAGTCCCTAGGTTCTGCCCCTCTAGTGTGTGTACTTCCTTGGGATCCTTTTGAGACCCCTCTGAACTCTGGCACACTGGGCTGGCCCTTCCACACTGCACTTACTCCGTTCTTTGTTATGAAAGTTTGGGTGTGAGTACTGCCCGAGATCCTTAAGGTCCTTAGGGAACTCTGACACACCCGAACATAGGATTGGCTATGAAACTCTTGGCATTTGAGGTTATAGACGTTTGGTATCCTAAGGATACATTTGTGCATGCTTCAGATATTTCTTTGAAATAATTAATTTGTAAACATATATTAGGGATGGCTAGTGAAATGGGGAGGGTAGCTGATGACATTGTCGACACTATTGGGTAGAGAACATGCCTTAGGCTTTACATTCTTTATGTCTGGATTAGAATCCATGTTTTAGGACAAATATGTTCTTTCAAATCATGCCAAACATGCATTAAATATCATGTTCCTACGACTCCATATTTACTGCTTCAGCATATCACATGTCAGTAATCCATGTTTTCTTAACGTTTTATCATCTCACCATTTAGAGATCTTGTTCCTATGTTAATAAATAAACTAGACATAAAATTGTCCCTCTTGTGTGCAGTTAAAAATCATGCCTTAAGAAGTCCGTGCATCTAGAAATCATGTTTTAAGAATGTTGTTACACTTGTGTGCATTTAGAAATTATGTCTTAGTAATTTTGCCATTCTTATGTGCATATTAGATACCATGCTCTAGGATTCTGTTGCATTTGTTTGAATACGCCTAGTTTCACTATTGATCATGAAAAGGCATAAAAACGGTCTCACATATAGGTGTATGTTTTCTGAACATAACTGACATGAATCACCCTTTTAAAAGTCTGTGTCACTTAGAACAACATGTTTGTAGGTTAAACAACTTCTAAACCCGTTAAACATCTCTTGTAATTGTGATCGCATACACTTCCACGCCTAGGAAAGCCTTAGGTAATTAATTGCTATATAATTGGAAATTTCTTTGATCATGTTTACTGCTTAAAGGCTAACAAGTTTATAATCAGTGGGTAAACTGATTAGGTCCCTCTCGTTAAAGTTCGTATGAATCGATGTTGCATATTCCTATGCATTGATGTCACTTAGATATCCTATCTTAGGATCCTCTTTTTTTCTTATAAGACTGCCTTTGTCTATGTTTGAGACGTGCTGTTTATTTGCATTATATGTGGAGGTGAATCTAAGCCTCGTAACTATTTTTGTCACTTTTGTGCTAGTCCTACTTGTTCTTGCTTGTCGCCTAGTTTTTCCTTTTTAAAAACCGTAGGGGTTTTTCTGGAACTACCAGTATATTAGAGATCCTAAACTCCTCCGGGACCACAAATAAGGGACGGGTAACAGCACGCTTAGATCTCGCTTAATAAATCGCTAAGGGGTGGATAATGGGTAGAAAGGGATATGATGACTTGTGCGCTAATGCAATGTGTAGCCCCTCATTGAGGAGTGATTACCGGGAATTACACAGATATGATCCTATAGGATAAACAACTTAGGACCTCCCTTATCCTTTACATATGTGTGTTTGGACTACTAATATGTTAAGACCTTTATTTGTTTACATACGTGTGCTTAGACTATCTACTTGCTATTTGAATAATTCACAAAGCATGTTTGGTCAGGACCCACAATTGTGGACTTTGAGGGGTGCTCAACACCTTTCCCTTGAAGTAATTTCAGGCCCTTACCCAATCTCTTGTTATGCAATTAGTGTTATGAATAACTCTTGATAGGTGCCCTAACACACCTTAATTCGTTAGGTGGCAACTCTTCGAACTCACTATACCCCCTTTCCCAAAAGGAAACGAGTTTTCCCAATAATATCAAAAACCCTGACCAATCTGATAGGAGAGGAAAAAAGGGGGCACGACAACATGGTGACTCTGCTGGGGAAATCTAGGCTTTTACAATTACAAACCATTTTGTGAATTCGTCTAAGTATGACTTGTTTTGTTAAATACTTGCACCCTTTCCGTTTCCCCCTTTATGTGCAATTAATTGTTAACTCTCCCAAGTATTTATTTTTTCATAAAAAAAAGACTGACATGTTTATTTTTGTTTTCCTTTGTAACTTCTTTTCAATTATAAATGTTGTATTTCTCGCTTTCATAATGGGAAAATGTGTGACAACATGTTTGTTGCTTATTTCTGCATAATCATGCTCAACATCATATTCCACTTGTGCCTATACAAATCCTATACCAACGCTTGATGAGTGGTTGCGCTCTTCCATTTTATATCACCCCCTAAATTTGGAAAGGCTTATTTGCGGTAAAACTAGTCGATCAACGGTGCAGTCAATTGTTTCGTGCCTTTCCCCCTCAAGTTGTCTGCTTGAGGGTACCAGTATAGACCCCCATAATAACCTTACTCTGATTATAACTGTACATGCATCATGGTAAAACCTAGCCGGGTTAATATGTTGTCCACATAATAACCTTTAGAAAAGCCTTATAAAAAGTCCACTGCGGTTTCTATAATCCCAACGGACGCAACCACCATCTGTGCATTAAGTTGGAGAAATAAATGTCAATATGCTAATCACTGATGTATAAGTAGTTGAATATGGAGGGGGGAAGGGTCTAACCTTATGAGGCATGAAGTCCCCAGGTTCGGCATGGTCGAAAGATTACCACCATTGTTGCTGGATTTGTGGGAGGACCTTTCGCCAAGTGGCAAAGAACATGTGAAAAGGGTCCTTGGAAACTTACCCTCTTTACTGGATATCCAACCAAACAATACGTTGATCGAAGCAGCCAATATGTTCTGGGGACAGAGAAAGGTCCGTTTTCCGTTTTGGCAACATAGAAATGACCCCTCTCTTGGAGGAGATATGGGGCTTCGCTGGATTACATTGGGACAATCCGAGTTTATTGGTGTCGAAAACCCGTGCTGCTAGGGGGTTCCTGAAAATGATGGGTTTTAAAAAGAACGATGATTTAGAGTGACTGAAGGAGTCCTACATAACTTTTGACCACCTCTATGAACGATACATCCATATAAAATCCTATCGTATCTTCGATGATGAATTCTCTATCACTTCCTTGGGTCATATTCACCGCAGGGTTTTTCTGTTCGTTGTTTGCTTCCTGGGTATGATAGTATTTCCAACCAAAGAAGACAAGATTCACACTAGATTGGCTATGGTAGCCAAAACCTTGATGGAGGAGATTGAGGGGCAGACATATACCATTATCCCAATGATCATAGCAGACATATACCGAGCCTCGGACTGCTGCTATAAGGGGTGAGGGGTGTAATCTGCTACTACAGGTTTGGTTATTGGAGCATCTCCAAAGGGGTCAATATCGTCAAGAGTTTCCACGAAGGGCGTGGAATGACCATATAGCCTTCCATCACCCTAAGAGAATGACTTACATCCCAGACAGGTTTGCTCAACCGGAATATAATACAGAATAGGTGCAGTTTTTTGACAACTTGACCGAGGACCAGGTTCAATGGATGTTCGAATGGTTTTGTACCAGTGAGTTCATCGTCAGATCAAGGGACGCTCCGCAGCTGGTGTTGATCGGGTTAAGGGGCATATACCCTTATGTTCCCATCAGGGTTATGAGACAGGCATGCAGGAAGCAAGTCATACCGTGAGTTTCTAATATGAGTCATTACAGGGCAGATTTTCAGGACGATGACATCCCGTAAAAATGTGAAGCTTATCATATATGGCATCTAAAGGTTATTATAGAAAGGGAGACCATCGAGCCAGACAGGTACCACGCAGGGGATGTATGCTTTTACCTATCATGGTTGGAAGGCAACATAATGGGGACAGCTGAGCTGGGAATCGGTGGGGGAAACAGGGCCATAGACGAAGTTGCTGAGGCCCAAGTGAAATACAATAAACTGCGCAAAATGGTTCGCGCATCCGAGGCCGAGCATCTGGAGCAACACAAGTCTGATATGAAACTGATCAACGAATGGAGGGAAATGTCTATCAAATCTAATGAAATGTTTGAATATTTGGAGCAGGGTCTGATGGAGCTAGAGGGGAAGACGAGGAAAACAGTCGCCGACTGCCAGAATGCTGAGGGAAGCGGAGGAGGGCATCTAGTGAGAGTATACCTATTGTTGGGCATGCACCACCTAGGGAACCTGAGCGATAGAACCAAGAAGATCAAGCCTTGGGAAGGTCCTTGGGGGACCTAGTAGATTAGATTTACCTACTTTTTCAAATGTAATAAGGCCAAGTGCCATTAGTGACTTATTTTTTAGTGTTATTTTAGCTTTATCTGCTTTTACATTAATGAGATGAGGCAATTATTGGCATCTAAGTTTTCCAAATCAACTTGTCACTAGGTCTAACTCCGGCACAACGAGGCTCCAAGATTAAGACGCGCGTTTACAATTCTGTAATATGTGTTTAAATACTTCAAATACTTTTCTCATGATCCTCACTGACTTGTTACCTCTTGTTTTTTATTTTATTTCTTTGATTATTCCCCTTCCCCAAAGAGTGGTTCGTGCATTATGGCATCATCAGCATATCATACAAGATCCAGAGGCCCTCCACCTTCTCCTCCACCTAGTCCACCTAAAGGCAAAGACAAAGGCAAGATGGAATATTTGACTAATATCAGAAAGGAAAACTCGACATCAGTTGAACATACCAAAGCTTCTGACAGCAGGGGTACTCAGGTTTAGAATGATGTTGTGTCACAACTCGAGCAAAGGCTACTGAAACTTCAAGGGGAACTTGAACATGTTCGGAACATAGCGAAATTGTCCTTCTCACTTAATGTTTCGGATTTCAGCCACCCGAATATTCAAAACCCCGCACCACCTCAGAATACCACGATAGACAGAACCCTCCTGCAACTCACCACTATACAACTCCACCATAAAACCAAACCCTCCCACCACAATACCAACAAAACACCTTCCATACCATCTGACCATCATTCCTGAACCACAAAGTTCCACCAACGATCACTTTTATGCCCAAGCACCAAGCCACCAAATCAACCCCATATACATGGAGACTCTACCTCACTCCACCCAACCCATTTCTTACACACCGGAATCCAGTGAGAAAAACCTTCTTATCGTGAACTTGGCCGAAGAACTCAAGAAATTGACTAGCCGACTTCAAGGCATAGAAGGAGGTAAGGGGATCAAAGGATTGATTATGAAGATCTCTGTATACAGCCAGATGTAGAACTACCGGAGGGTTAAAAACCTCCCAGGTTTGAAATGTTCGACGGTACTGGTGATCTCAAGTTCCATTTGAGGACCTATTGTGACAAACTGGTCGGAGTTGGAAGAGACGAAAAAATCAGATGAAATTGTTCATGAGGAGCCTCACAGTGGATGCCTTGTCTTGGCACATCAGCCAACACCCTAAGAAGTGGCCTAATGGGGTGAGTATGGCCTCGAATTTCATGGACCGATTCAGGTTCAACAAGAAAAATGCACCGGACATATTTTACATCCAGAATCTCAAGAAGAAACCTACTGAAACCTTTCGCGAGTATGCCACTTGTTGGAGGACAGAAGTCGCCAAAGTTAGGCTGGCATTAGATGAAGAGCAGATGAACAAATTCTTCGTCAGGGCACATGACCCGTAATATTACGAAAGACTAATAGTAATTGAAAATGACAAGTTCTCTAACATCATCAAGCTGGGTAAAAGGATTGAAGAGGGCATCAAGAGTAGGATGGTCACAAATTTTTAAGCACTACAAGCTACCAACAAAGCACTGCATTCTGGTGGTATATCCAAGAAGAAAGACGTATAAGTAGTAATGGTTGCACAGGGACCCAAATCCCCACAAACATATCAACCATCACCTCCACCTACATATCAACCGTCACCTCCACCTACCTATCAACCCACATCTCCAAGATATTCCCAACCAGCCACTGCCTATCATACATATAACTCCCAACCGTCTCACATTCAGTCACCTCCAGCTCGCCAAAATTTACCAAGACCTTGACCTAACTTTGACCGTAGGCCACCCAAAAAATATACCGCCATTGTCGAGCCCATTGAACAGTTGTATGAAAGGCTAAAAGCTGTTGGTTATGTCACTCCCATCTCTGTTGTAGCCATAGAGAATCCATCATAATGGGTCAATCCAAACAAAACTTATGCATACCATTCGGGCATGAAAGGACATACCATCGATGAATGTCGCTCGTTGAAGGATAAGATCCAGGCTCTGATCGATAATAAAATCATCCAGGCGAAGGAAGCTACTCCTAATGTCCACAATAACCCCCTCCCAGATCACAGGGGTGGAGGTGTCAATGTGATAGAAATAGATGAAGAATGGTACCTAGAAGGGTCAATTGGGTTAATCAAAGAAGGTGATGACCCCAAGAAGCAAATAGTTACACTCAATCCCAACATAGTGCAGACACAGCCGTCAGAAGAGGCTGAGGTGACTACATCAGTCCCGTTCGATTTTGAGATATCACCACCTACAGATACACCCTCACCATTTGAGGTTGAAATAGAACCACCTGCAGTGACTCATGCTCCATTCGAAGTAAAGATAGCCACACCAATTATAGTGACAATATCAACTACACCACCCTTCAACACTAATGTAGTGCCCTGGGATTATGTAGCTGATGCTAGAAGGAAGGGAAAAGTCAAGGTAGAAGAAGTTGGTGCTACATAGGGGATGACTAGGACTGGAAGGGTCTACACGCCCGAACACTTGTGAGAATCCAGCAAACAAACTTCTAACAGGCCTCCCGTTATTGAGACAGGATTAGATGACCTCTGAAGGATGGTGCAAGCCAGGGAGTACTCAGTCATCGATTATCAGAATAAGACTCTGACCTAGATATATATCTTATCACTGCTGCAGAATTCGGAAGCACATAGGAGTGCTCTGATGAAAATGTTGAATGAAGCTTATGTTCCTAACAATATCACAAGCGGAGAGATGGCTAACATGGTGAGGCAGGTTGTAGAAAGTCACAATATTACTTTCCACGAGGATGAAATACCACCTGAAGGCTTGAGTCACAATAGGGTACTGCATATTACCGTGCAATGTGAAGATTACTTCATTACTAGGGTTCTGATTGATGGAGGGTCCAGCCTTAATTTGCCCATTGACAACACTAAAGACGCTGGGCAAAGGACTGTACGAAATACAAGAAGGATCCATGAATGTAAATGCTTTTGATGGGTATCAAAGGTCCACCATTGAAGAAATCAGCCTCTGCTTCCAAATGAGGCCTACATGGTTTGAGGTTTAATTTCAGGTGTTAGATACATTCGCGTCCTATAATCTATTACTAGGACGGCCATGGATACATGCCGCTGGGGTTGTGGCCCTAAATTTGCATCAGGCGGTAAAATTCGAGTGGAATCATCAAGAAGTCATTATCAATGGGGATGGAAGCAACCACATCTACAGTCGCCAGACTATCCCGGTAACTGAAGGTAGAAGAAGACTTGGTGGAGAAACTTACCACCATATCGAACGAGTCAAGACAATAGACAAGGATAAGTGGTGGAGTAGTAATATTGAAAGCATAATGAATTGGAGCGGATACGAATTTGGCAAGGGTCTCGGTAAGAATCTTCATGGAATTTCCAAGCCAATACGGCTAAAGTACCATGGAACTACCTTTGGCCTGGGATACCAGCACACTTGGCAAGAGTACGATGACTGGATGCCACCATGGAGTGGTCCCTACTATCCATTGGAGCAGTCCATACCGCGTCTGGAACAGATTTTCCAGCAGTCTGACGTCATAGGGGAACCAGAGGAGGAAGAAACATTAGCAGCCTTAAGGAACTTATTCTTGGAAGACGAGAATATGGATTGTTGTGTCATCATTGAGGGGGAGAAGGAGGAAGGCCCTACCATCCAAGTTGTGAGCAAGGGATCGCTCCTCAGAAACTGGACTATCAGACCTTCTAGGGCCCGACGAGTCCCGGGGTAGCAAGGCTGAAGCACTATTTATTTTATTAGTTAATGATTTCCGTTTTACATTTTTCTGCTTTAAATAAAATCCCCAGTATTCCAAAACATTTGTTTAAATTATTGAAAATTTCTTTTATGTTTCAATGAATTAGTATTTGTTATTATCATCTTTCTCTCATACTTTTATCTATACAACATTACTATTCTATGTCTTGATGAACCAATAACTGTGACATGTAATGAGACAACGCAACAAAAGGATAGTGATTCAGAAGAAGAAGATATCATACACGAGGAAATCGTCATAGAAGTAGAGGACTTTGAAAACAAGTCTAAGTCCAATCTGGATGAGACTGAGGTAATCAACTTGGGAGATTCAAAGACCGTCAAAGAAACCCGCATCAGCATTCACCTGTCACCACCAGAGAAAGAAGAGTATACACAATTCCTGAAGGAGTATGAAGACGTATTTGCATGGTCGTATGATGATATGACGGGACTAAGTACATCTATCATGGCTCACAAGTTGCCCACCAATCCAATGTGCCCACCAGTGAAGAAAAAGCGCTCCGAAAGTTCAAAATTGATAAGAGTTTGAAAATCAAGGTGGAAGTCACCAAGCAAATCAACGGCAAGTTCCTTAGAGTGGTTGAATACCCAAAATGGTTAGCTAACATAGTGGCAGTTCCGAAGAAGGATGGGAAAGTCAGGGTTTGTGTCTATTACCGGGATCTAAATAGAGCAAGTCCCATGGATGATTTCCCGCTACCAAACATACAAATCCTGATCGACAATTGCGCCAAGCATGAACTCCGGTCCTTTGTGGATTGTTTCGCTGCTTACCATCATATCTAGATGGACGGGGAAGATGTTGAGAAGATGGCTTGCATTACACTGTGGGGAGTATATTGTTACAAGATGATGCCATTCGGCCTAAAGAATGTTGGGGCCACTTACATGAGGGCTATGACTATTATCTTCCATGACATGATACATAAGGAGACTGGGGTATATGTGGACGACGTCATCATCAAGTCCAAGAAAGCCACAAATGATATAGTAGATTTGAGGAAGTTATTTAATGGAGTATGGAAATACAACTTGAAATTAAACCATGCAAAGTGTGCATTCGGGGTTCCTGCCGGAAAATTGCTTGGGTTCATCGTCAGCCGCCGAGGAATAGAACTGGATCCATCTAAAGTCAAATCCATCCTGGAGCTGCCACCACCAAAGAACAAGAAGGATGTAATGAGTTTTCTGGGATGACTGAATTACATCAGCCGGTTCATAGCCCAGTCCACAATCGCATGTGAACCAATTTTTAAGATGTTAAAGAAAGACACTGCAATTGAATGGACCGAGGGTTGTCAAAAGGATTTCGACAAAATAAAGGAGTACCTATCAACACCACAAGTTTGGTTCTGCTAGAGCCAGGTAGACCCTTATTACTCTACCTCGCAGTACTAGATGGATCTTTCGGCTGAGTTCTGGGGAAGCATGAAGAGACAGGGAGAAAGGAACGTGCTATTTAATATCTGAGTAAGAAGTTTACTCTATGCAAGGCACGATACTCTCTACTGGAACGTACCTGTTGTGCTCTGACCTGGGTCGCTCAGAATGCTGAGGCACTACTTTTGTGCCTACACAACATACCTCATATCAAGGATGGACCCCTTGAAGTATATCTTTCAGAAACTCATGCCCACCGCTAAACTGGCCAAGTGGCAAATCCTGCAAAGTGAGTTCGACATCGTTTGTGTGACTTAAAATGCGGTCAAGGGACAGGCATTGGTAGATCATCTTGCTAAGGATCCTGTGGGAGGAGAATACGAACCCCTAAAAACGTATTTTCTAGATGAAGAAGTATTATTCATAGGAGAAGACATTGTTGAATCCTATGACGGTTGGAGGATGTTCTTTGATGGAGCGGCAAACTTTAAGGGAGTCGGTGTTGGAGACATCTTAGTATCGGAAACCAGCCAACATTACCCGGTATTTGCTAAACTCAGATTTCCCTGCACCAACAACATGCCAGAGTGCGAAGCCTGCATCCTAGAGCTCAACATGGCCATTGACATGAATATTCAGGAGCTACTGGTAATTGGTGACTCAGATTTTCTTATACACCAGGTCCAAGGGGAATGTGCCACCAAGAATTCCAAGATACTACTGTATCGGCACCATGTGCAGGAATTGAGAAAGAGGTTCACCGAGACAGACTTTCGGCACGTCCAAAAATTCAAAACGAGTTTGCCGATGCACTGGCCACTCTATCATCCATGATACAACATCCAGATAAGAACTTCATTGATCGTATTCAAGTAAAGATCCATAGCCAACCGACATATCGTTCCCATATTGAAGAAGAAGCAGACAGAAGACCTTTGTTCCACGACATCAGGGAATACTTGGAAAAGGGAGAATACCCGGAGCATGCAAATCATACCCAGAAATGTATGCTTCAGAGGTTATCCAACAATTTATTTCACAGCGGAGGAACCCTGTACATGAGAACTCCTGATTTGGGATAGCTAATGTGTGTCGACGCAAAAGAAGCTTCTAAAATACTTGAAGAAATACATGCTGCTACTTGTGGCCCGCATATGAATGATTTTGTTTTCGCCAAGAAAATACTCAGGGCCGGTTATTTATGGATGACCATGGAAGAAACCTACATCCAGTATGTTCGGAAGTGCTATCAATGTCAGGTATATGCAAACATGATAAAAGTGCTGCCAAATGAGCTCAATGCAACAAGCTCACCTTGGCCATTCGCTGCCTGTGGCTACCGCCTCAAATTGGCACAGGTTCATCTTGGTAGCTATTGGTTACTTCACCAAATGGGTTGAAGCAGCATCTTACAAAGCAGTGACTACGAAAGTCGTGGCAGACTTTGTTCGCGACCGGATTGTTTGTCGGTTTGGAGTTCCAGAATCAGTCATCAACGACAATGCTTCTAATCTCAACAGTGATCTAATGAAATCCATGTGCGAGACTTTCAAAATCAGACACAAGAATTCCACAGCTTATAGGCCTCAGATGAATGGAGTTGTAGAAGTCGCCAACAAGAATATCAAGAAAATACTGAGAAAGATGGTAGAAAATAACAAACAATGGCACGAGAAGCCGTCATTTGCCTTATTTGGATACCGCACCACAGTACGCACATCAACCGGGGAAACTACCTACTTGCTGCTTTACGGTATGAAAACTGTTATTCCTGCCGGGGTGGAGATCCCTTCCTTGAGAATCATACAAGAAGCTGAGCTCAGCGACACATAATGGATAAGGAGCCGTTATGAGCAGCTAGCCCTCATGGAAAAATAGTGAACGCAATATGTCATGGGCAACTCTAACAGAACAGAATGTCCAGAGCCTTCAACAAAAGAGTCAAGCCTAGACAGTTCACACCAGGGCAGCTGGTGTTGAAGAAGATCTTTCCGCATCAAGATGAAGCCAAAGGGAAATTCTCTCCTAACTGGCAGGGTCCTTACATAGTCCACCGAGTAGTGACAGGAGGAGCTCTCATACTTGCAGAAATTGATGGAAAAGTCTAGCCAAAACCAACCAACTCAGATGCTGTTAGGCGATACTATGTGTAACTCTTTATGCTTCTATCAAATGTTGTAAATTGAACTACGGTCGACCTGATTCCCGTTTAAGAGGGGATAGATAGGCAGCCCTATGGTTGCAATTCAATAAAAATCTTATTTCCCCCACAATTGGAAACTGGGGCAAAATTTTGAGGAGGACCCTCAAAATTTTGAAGCAAGTTCAGCTGATCGTAGCACATACAACAGTCGGAGACATCAATCCATCGAACTGGGAAAGAATTTTGAGGAGGACCCTCAAAATTCCATAGCAAGAGAAGTTGCAATGTCTCGGATCTTATCACGGTCATCGGTTCATCTAAATTTCTCAAATATATTTTTCACTATGTCTTTACAAAACTATGCATGATTACTTGTAAGGTAACTCTATTTAGCCAAACGCCACCCCAATGAATTAGGACAAGCAAAGCCAGCGGGGACACAAATCAACCTCCACCATCTACAAACTCACAATTTTTCTTTGGATGTTGGGATAAAGGATAGACATGCTGCAAAGTCACAATCCTCACAATGATCGCGTTATTGAAATCTGCTACCAGCTAAGAAATTCTACTACTATCTGCTATTCATTCCATTTTCTGCATAAGGCTAAATGTTGCCTTCATTTGCATAAGGCTAAACGCTGCCTTCTTTTGCATAAGGCTAATCTCTACCTTCATCCTGCATGAGGTTAAGCTCTACCTCCCTTTGCATAAGGCTAATCTCTGCCTTCCCTTGCATAAGTATAATCTATGCATTCACCTTGCATAAGGCTGATCTTATCCTTCACCTTGCATAAGGCTAATCTCTACATTCACCTCGCATAAGGCTAACCTTTGCCTTCACCTTGCATAAGGCTAATCTCTGCCTTCACCTTGCATAAGGCTAAGCGATGCCTTCCCTCTGCATAAGGCTAATATCTGCCTTCATTTGCATGGGACTAAGCCCTGTCCCGCATCTTTCATAAGGCTAATCTCTGTCTTCACTTGCATAAGGCTAATCTCTGCCTTCATCTGCAGGGGACTAAGCCCTGTCCCACATCTTGCATGAGGTAAAGCTCTACCTCCATATCTTGCATGAGGCTAAGATTTGCCTCCATCTGCACAAGGCTAATCTTTCCTTCACCTGCATGGGACTAAGCCATGTCCTGCATCTTGCATGAGGTTAATCTCTACCTCCGCACTTGCATGAGGCTAAGACCTGCCTCCATATTTGCATAAGGCTAAGCTCTGCCTTCCCATTGCATGAAACTAAGCTCTATCTCAATCCTGCATGAGGTTAAGCTCTACCTCCACATTTGCATAAGGCTAATCTCTGCCTTCATCTACATGGGACTAAGCCTGTCCCACACTTGCATGAGGCTAAGCTCCGCCTCCGATTTTACATTATTTTCATCGAGACTAAGCGTTGTCTCTCCAATATTATCTACTTTTCTTTTCTTTTGGGCTAAGATCTGCCCTCCACTCTGCAAGACTAAGCTCTGTCTTATTGACATCATATTATTGTATCTCATGGGCTAAAATATCGCCAACCTGTCCAAAGGCGTCATAGTCTAAAGGCATCATCCTCATAGCCGAAAGACACCATGTCATGGCCTGAGGATCACTCTCAATTTGCATATCATTATTGAAAGGAATCATAGTTCGGAGGCACCATCTTTATGGCCCGAGAACATCATTTTATGGCCTACAAATCTCATTAATCAACTCATGGCCCAGGACATCATGGTCCAAGGACGTCATCCTCAACTGTCCGAAGACAACTCTCATGGTCAGACAGGAATCTGCATCACGTTTAAATTTTTGCACAATTATATGCTCGCATTATCTCTATTTACCAGTGACCCGCCAAGCAACTGCTATCCCAGCAGGAGCGATCCTGCTCCAGTTGCCTCAACTGTATGAAACTTCACCTCTCTCGTGAACCATTCATTCACCTATCCCTATATATTGCGTTCGTTCTTTCATTGACTTCACCGGTATAACTTGCCGATGAATCCAGAAGTACATACGGCCTGATTCCTGTCAAACCAGGGATATGTAGGCAGGTCAGAAGACAGAGTGCGGCCTAAAAATCCCTTAAATTGTTTCTATCGGTCAAAATTGGCCATCATATCTTTACCCAACAACTCTTTCATCCTTTTCGGGTAAAGAGGGGCAGCTGTTGATACCCATTTTTTCCTAAAAAATAATTTTATTGCATATATACCTTCAAAATCATGCATTGGTAGTAATTGGTATTTTTCCATAATTTTTCTACATTTTTATTAATTTGTCCGGTACTTTATTTCCAATAAATAATTACAAACTTGGATCACAAATGATTTCAAAGACAATTCTTGACTTAATTCACTGTTTATGGTCCTACTAAGACCAAATTATTCCATAAATAGCCAAATTGGCACCTTTAGGCTATAATTGCAATAACTTTGCAATTATAGCCCATGCATATAATTTTGTGTTATTTTTACCAGAGATTAGTTTTTTTATATTTTTAAATATAAAGTAACCATTTTTAAAACATTTATATGCATGAAATTCATTTTTTATAATTAGTATTTATTTTATAAAATTGTTTTAATTAAATTATCTTGGTATTGAATAAATAGCCCATTTATCTCAACCATAGCCTATTTTAGCCATCCCAAAAAATACATATACACTAGCCCAAGATCCCAGGCCCAAACCTCATCCTACCCGACCCAATTCCGCCCCAATCCCAGCTTAATTATTTCCTTAATTAACCTAAATGACCGCTTCCCCAAACCTCTCATTCCTCCTCTCGCATCCGCCATCACTCATCCCCCTTTCCTCTCAAACGCTCTCTAATCCTAACCCTAACTCTCACCTCCCTGTCACTCTCCATCGTCAACCATGGCGATTCCTCACCGCCCTTAGGCCTCTCATGTCTCTCTTATGCCGGTATTACTTGTCTCTACGTCCCTCAAGGGACGAGGGTCGGTCCACTCAGACCTTGGGCTTGTTCTTGCCTGTTTCAGGCCGCTATCGCTCGATTTTGAGTAAGATCTTCTTATCTTTTCCTAAACCTGTGGATTTCTATGCCTCGCCTTTGTCTCTATGCTATTTTCTCAAAACTCTAATTTCGTCTCTTGAGATTATTAGATCTATACAGATCTGAGATGGGTTAAACTCATTTTGTATTTTTTCTTATGAAAATTCCCCTGATTTTCGAATAGCTTTTCATTTTCCTAAACTAGGGCTTCCTGAAAATCTTTTCTTCAAAACGCTTTTTGACTTTAAGTGTTTAATCCTCTTGTTCTTATGTGTTTTTGACTGATTACATTGAGTTTTCCTTAACCTAGTCGATTTATGCTAAAACCCCAATTTTCTGGTTTTTTGCTTTGGTTCTGAGTTTGAACGTGTCACTTGTTACACTATTCATTTTGTGCTTTTACTTTCATGATTTCCCTTTAGTCTAATTCGATGTCTTGTAATTTTTACCCTAGTACGTCTCTATTAGTGTTTCTGATTCGATATCTCGACTGATTTCTGTGTATTTATGAAATTGTGTTTAGCCTATTTGTTTATTTGTGGAAACCTATATTGTCTTCCCTTACATTAGTACTATTTTGAATTTCTAATTCACTGATTTTCTCTGTTAAGGATCTCCATGCCTAAGTCTTGCCTAATTCTATGATTACGACCCTAATTAGTCATTCTTACCTTATTTGATTGTTGTATATTTATTGATCCCTTTACATGATTCTTCCCTTAAATTAGACACTTGATTTATTTATTCGGAATTCCTTTATTTGTCTGTTTTGAACTTCTTTCCTTAATTGGACTACTATTATTACCGTTTGGTCAATTGTCCTTAATTAAAGGAGTCTATTCTCAACACCTTATGTGATTGATTCAGTGATTCCCCTAATTGCTGAGTATTGATTTCATTTACCTAATTCTGCTCTGCTCTTAACTACTATATATACTCTTCTCCATTCTCACTTCAAAAACACGAATTAAGTTCAGAACACACACACTAAAACCCCTATTTTCTTCCTCTGCTATTTGTGCAAAATATTGGTCTAGCCGGCTGAAAGCCAAGGCTAGACAGTGGAACTACATTTTCTTTACATTCTGCACTTTCTTTTTTGACTGGTATGTCTCTAGTTCAATTATGAAACTCAACTCTATGTGGTCCATGTTTATCCTTGCACTAGTTCAATTTGTTGTGCATTCACTTTATCTTCCTATCTACTGCTTTATTGAACATGTCTAAATTCACTTCTCTTGTTCAAATGTGTGATCAGTATGTCTGGGTCTCACTTGTATGTTGATACTTGACCAACATGCTTATTGGTTTATGTTTATTCCCTATAGTTAGCATACTCATGTTAGTAACTTAATCTTCTAATGTTCTTAATTGGTCCTAAGTGGTATGACTAATGCTGTCTTATTCACCCCTGTCTTCAACATGACTTTTACCCCACTCTTTCTCTTTGTTCTAACTGCCTATTACTATGACTGACTTGTTCAGTGGACTTCTAGTTGTTCTGTGCACTTTCTGCCTCAAATGTGTCCCTGCTTATATGGTTTGAACTCTGTATGTCCCCAATCCCTTTCACCCTTGTTTGCAAATCTGTTTGTTAATTTGAGTATCCTATGATTAGATGATTGTTTGTTGAGTTTGTTCTCCTCAAAACTGATTTCAAAACTGTTTTTTTCACTCTTGGTGTTCTTTTCAGAACTGTTTTCCACTCCTAGCATCCTCTTGAAACTGTTTCAATTTTCGAAAAAAATTTCACTCCTAAATTTATCTCTATATTGTATTACTAATTCTTTCAAAGCTATGTCAAGCACTCTCACTTTCCTTCTAAGTCCCTAGGTTTTAACCCTTCAGTGTGTGCAGTGCCTTGGGATCCTTTTGAGATCCCTCTGAACTTTGGCAAATTGGGGCTGGCCCTACCACACTGCACTTACTCAGTTCTTTGTAATGAAAGTTTGGGTGTGAGCACTGCCCGGGATTCTTGATGTCCATAGGGAACTCTGACACACCCGGACATGGGATTGGCTATGAAACTCTTGGCATTTGAGGTTATAAAGTTTTGTTATCCTCAGGATACATTTGGGCCTGCTTCATGCTCCCTATAGTTTAACTTCTTCTCTTTTTTATCATTTATGTAATTCATTCAGCTATTGGTTTGTAATAATTAATTCATAAACAGATATTGGGGATGGCAAGTGAAATAGGGAGGGTAGCTGATGACACGCGACACTATTGGGTAGAGAACATGCCTTAGGCTTTACATTCTTTATGTCTGCATGAGAATCCAAGTTTTAGGACTAATATATTCATCCAAATCATTCCAAACATGCATTAAATATCCTGTTCCTAGGACACCATATTTACTGCTTCAGCATATCACATGTCATTAATCCATGTTTTCTAAACGTTGCATCAGCTCACCATTTAGAGATCATGTTCCGAGGTCAATAAATAAACTGGACATAAAATTGTCCCTCTTGTGTGTAGTTAGAAATCATTCCTTAAGAATTCTGTGCATTTAGAAATCATGTTTTAAGAATGTTGTTACTCTTGTGTGCATTTAGAAATTATGTCTTAATAATTCTGCCATTTTTATGTGCATATTAGATACCATGCTCTAGGATTCTGTTGCATTTGTTTGAATACGCCTAGTTTAACTACTGACCATGAAAAGTCATAAAACCAGTCTCACATATGGATGTATTTTTTCTGAATATAACTGGCATGAATCACCCTTTTAAAAGTCTGTGTCACTTAGAACAACATGTTTGTAGGTTAAACAATTTCTAAACTCGTTAAACATCTCTTGTAATTGTGATCGCATACAGTCCCACACCTAGGCAAGCCTAGGTAATTAGTTGTAATAGAATTGGAAACTGCTTTGATCATGTTTACTGCTTAAAGGCTAACATGTTTAAAATCAGTGGATAAACTGATTAGGCCTATGTCGTTAAAGTTCGTGGGAAACAGTGTTGCATATTCCTGTGCATTGGTGTCACTTAGATATCCTGTCTTAGGATATTTTTTTCCTAATAAGACTAGCTTTGTCTGCGCTTGAGACGTGATGTTTATTTGCATTATGTGTGGAGGTGAATCAGAGCCTCGTAACTGTTTTTGTCACTTATGTGCTAGTCCTACTTGTTCTTGCTTGTCGCCTAGTTTTTCCTTTTTAAAAACCATAGGGGTTTGTCGAGAACTGCCAGTATAGTAGAGTCCTAAACTCCTCCAGGACCACAAACAAGGGACGGGTAACACCACGCTTAGAGTTCGTTAAATCAAACTCGCTTAATAAACCGCTAAGGGGGGGATAATGGGTAGAAAGGGATATGATGACCTGTGCGCTAATGCAACGTGTAGCCCCTCATTGAGGAGTGATTACCGGGCATTTCACATATATGATCCTATAGGATAAACAACTGAGGACCTCCCTTATCCTTTACATATGTGTTCTTGGACTGCTAATCTGTTAAGACCTTTATTTGTTTACATAGATGTGCTTAGAATATGTACTTGCTACTTGAATAATTCAGAAAGCATTTTTGGGGACCCACAGTTGTGAACTTTGAGGGGTGCCTAACACCTTCCCTTTGAAGTAATTTCAACCCCTTACCCAATCTTTGGTTATGCAATTAGTGTTATGATGACCCTTAATAGGTGCCCTAACGTGCCTTAATTTGTTATGTGGCGACTCTTCGAACTCATTATGCCCCATTTCCCAAAAGGAAACGAGTTGTCCCAATAATGACAAACACCCTAACCAATCCAAAAGGAGAGGGAATAGATGGGGGAGCGATAGTATATGTGAGGTGACGACTACTTATATGCCACCGATTTGTCTGTTTTGCCTGTTTCACTTCCGTTCTTCTCATATTGTCTCTCTACCTGCCATAACTATTACATGCTCCACTTATATTCCTATGCGTAGTTTCTACATGTTAGACATTGTTTCCCTCTATCATAGTATTAGTTATTCCATAGCTTCATTATTTCCTATTATTTGCTTAAGCTGGATTATCACTACTTTTGTGGTATATTCGAACTTGGTCTCGGTGAGTAGTATTACCTATGTGAATTTTCATAGTGTACAAGCTTTTTATTTGTTTCGTTTTGAAGTTTAAGCATTGGGAAAGGTTTATGACTTAAATTGTGAAACTTCTGAACATACTGAGTAATTGATATTGATATGGTTCGATCGGGTTGCACGCCGCAATCGGTGGAATAAGGGTGATATATTGAGGAGGAATAAAGGTGAATTGATAATTTACTGTGGGATCGGGTTTCACGCCACAAAAGGTGCAATAAGGGTGGATTGTTTGATGGAATAAGGCTGAATTGTGGTTGAGATTATTGTGATATGGTAGGATCGGTTTGCACGCTGCAACACTTTTATTTGTATTCTATTGTTTATGCTATTATGAGGAAATAAGAGAGGAATATGATATGTACGGTGGGATCCGGTTGCGCGCCGCAACAACTTATATGTTTATGATTTCCCTGCACTGTGTTAGCTATACGATATTCTTATTTGCACTTAAGGATTTGTAGTATCTGAACGCTGTTGAATTACTTCTGGGACTGTAGTTATTTCATGCAAATTATTACGTACTTCTATTCTATCTTCCTTTTTTGCTTTTATTATTTATACTGCATACATGCTATATTATGAGTGATCCGCCATAGCCTCATCACTACTTCGTCGAGGTTAGCTCGACATTTAACAGCATGGCGTCAGTTGTACTGATACTGCACTCTGCACTTCCTGTGCAGATTTTGGAGCTGGTTCGAGTTGATCTTGAGGTTTGCTACAGGATCCTTCTCATAGGAGACCCAAGGTAGACTTGTTAGCGTCCGTAGGACCTGGCGTTCCCTTCTACGCCTCATACTTTAATGTTTCTTTATTTCAAAAATAGTTGTATTTTTTCGGACAAATACTTGTAGTAAAATATTAGAATATTCTTGGATTGTGACTTCGGATTCTGGGTAGTAGTAGAGTATATATTTGAAGCTTATCTATATATTTCTGTGTTAATTTCGACTTGTATTAGCTTCCTTGTTGTTCATCAATGAAATGTAAAAAAATTTGCTAGTAAATCTCTAACATTGGCTTTCCTAGCAAGTGTGATGTTAGGCTCCATCACGGTCCCGATAGTGGGGATTCGGGGTCGTGACAAGTTGGCTTCCGAGCACTAGGTTGACTAGGTCTCACAATTCACGACAAGGTTAGTTGAATCTGGGGGATCCGTATGGAGACGTCTGTGCTTATCTCTCGTAGATGGAAAGGACATGTACCTCTTCTTCAGCTGAGTAGCAGCTCCTACGAGGGGAAGAGGTCGAGGCCGAGGCCGTTCCAGAGGTTGAGGCAGGGGCAGGGCTTAGCCCAAATCCCGAGCAGCAACCCCAATAGTGGAGCCTTAGGTAGAGTTCGATGAGGAGGTTCCAGCTCAGACTGTTCCTACCGGGCCAGCTCAGGTTTTGAAGGGGTTCACTGCCACCTAGTGCTTCAAGATGCTTTGGTCCGTTTGGTGGGCCTTATGGAGTGTGTGGCCCAGACTAGTGCATTTCCCATGGCACCAGCCATCTCTCAGGCTGGAAGAGGAACCCAGACTCCTGCTATTCACACTCCGGCGTAGATGGCTCCCCTATATTAGATGGCTCTCCTATATAAAACATCATCAGCTCATCCAGTCAGAGAAGTTAAGCCAGTTTTTACGGCATAGACCGGTGATGGGTCAACTATGTCTTTTGAGGCTTTGTGGAGATTTGATAGGTTTACCAAGATCTTCCTAGTTCACTTCAGTGGTGCTAATTCAGAGGATCTCGAGGAGTATCTTGACAGTTCTCATGAGGTGCTTCGGAACATGGGTTTATTGAAGACCAATGGGGTCGACTTTGCTGCATTTCAGATGAATGGTTATGCCAATAAATGGTGGAGCGATTATTTGTTGATCGGACCAGATGAGTCACCTGCTCTTACTTGAGACCAATTCTCTCATCTCTTCCTATAAAAGTTTATGCCTATCACCTTGAGAGAGGAGCACCAACGTCCATTCGAGCGTCTCTAGCAAAGCAGTATGACTGTTACTCAGTATGAGGCCTGTTTTTTGGATTTGGCTCGTCATGCTCTCCTTTTGCTTCCTTCTGAAAGAGAGATGGTGATAAGCTTTATTGAGGGACTTGCTCTTCCTATTAGATTGTAGATGGCTAAGGAGACTGGGAGTGTGATATTTTTTTAGGCGGTTGCTAATATTGCCAGGCGAGTCGAGATGGTTCTTGGAGAGGGAGGTCAGGGGTCTAACAAGAGACCTTGTCATTCTGGTGGATTCAGCAGTGCCTCGTTCTGAGGCAGGGGCACTTTTGGTAGAGGCCATCCTCCCAGGCCATTTCATTCATCGCTTGAGGAATCTGATAGTGCTTCAAGGATTCATGGTCCTTATGTCCATCCTTATGGACAACCATCATACAATTTTCCACCAGCTCCTATCAGTGCATCTCCTATTCAGAGTTATTACCGTGGTTATCTGGCCCGTTTGGGTCAGTATCAGCTTCCACTGCCACAGTACCAGGATGGATGTTTCAAGTGTGGTGGTATGGGCATATCAGGAGGACTTGTCCGAGACTATTAGGTGTTCCACCAGCATCAGGGTTCTCGTACCATGAATCCGGCACCAGTTGTTGCACCGCCTGCTCAGCCAGCCAGAGGAAGGGGTGCAGGCAGCCAGAGGTAGGGGTAAAACTATTAGAGGTGGGGGGTCAGGCCGTTAGAGGTGGAGGCTCGCCAGCTAGATGCCTTCAGTATTTGTTCAAGCAAAAGGATCTCAATTTGAGGTAGAGGAGGTGGTTGGAACTATTGAAAGACTATGATATAACCATCTTGTATCATCCCGGGAAGTCCAATGCGGTGGCCGACACACTGAGTAGAAAGGCAACGAGTATGGGCAGCTTTGCGTTCTTTCAACTCGGCGAGAGGCCGCTTGCATCAGATTTTCAGAATTTGGCCAACAAGTTTGTGAGGTTGGATATTTTGAGAGCCCCGCCGTGTTCTAGATTGCATAGTCGCCCGGTCTTCTTTATTTGAGTCTATCAGATATCGGTATTATGACGACCCTCATTTATTGGTACTTAGGAAAACAGTGCTCACGGTGGCGCCAAGAAGGTTAGTGTTGGGGATGACGAAGTCTTGAGGATGCAAGGTCGTGTTTGTGTGCCTAATGTTAATGGACTTCGAGAGTTGATTCTTGAGGAGGCCCACAGTTCCTGGAATTCTATTTATCCGGGTGCCGCCAAGATGTATCAGGACTTGCGGCACCATTATTGGTGGAGGAGGATCTAGAAGGATATAGTTGCTTCTGTAGCTTGGTGCCTGAATTTTCAACAAGTGAAGTATGAGCATCAGAGACCCAGTGGTTTGCTTCAGCAGATAGAGGATCCTGAGTGGAAGTTGAAGCGTATCACTATGGATTTCATCGTTGGGCTACCACAGACTCAGAGGAAGTTCGATGTCGTTTGGGTCATTATGGAAAGGATGACTAAGTTAGTGTATTTCATTCCTGTGGAAGTTATCTATTATTTAGAGCGATTGGCACATATTTTCATCAACGAGATCGTCCGTCTTCACGGTGTGCCTGTGTCTATCATGTCTGATCGAGGTACGGAGTTCATGTCGCACTTCTGGAGGGCAGTACTATGTGAGTTGGGTACACGAGTTGAGTTGAGCAAAGCATTTCATTCTCAGACAGACGGACAGTCCGAGCGCACTATTCAGATCTAGGAGGATATGCTCCGTGCATGTGTAGGAGATTTCGAAGGATCATGGGATTCATTTTTGCCTCTTGCAGAGTTCGCCTACAACAATAACTACTAGTCGAGCATTAAGATAGCCCCTATGAGGCATAATGTCGGTCGCCACTTGGATGGTTTGAGTCGGGGAAGGCTCGGTTGCTGGGTACGAATCTAGTACAGGATGTTTTAGATAAGGTCAAGATTATTCAGGATCGACTACGCACAACTCAGACCAGGCAGAAGTGTTATGCTGACCGTAGAGTTCGTGATGTTGGATTCATGGTCGGTGAAAGAGTGTTGCTCCGGTTATCACCGTAAAAGGTGTCATGAGGTTTGGAAAGAAGGGAAAGTTGAGCCCTAGGTATATCGGCCCTTTTTATATTCTTGAGAGAGTGGGAAAGGTGGATTACAGGCTTGCGTTGCCTTTCGGGTTATCAGCAGTTCATCATCTGTTCCATGTGTCCATGCTCCGGAAGTATCACGATTATCTGTCCCATTGTTAGATTTTAGCTCTGTCCAGTTGGACAAGGATTTGACTTATGAGGAGGAATCGGTGGCTATTCTAGCCTAGAAGGTTCGTCAGTTGAGGTCGAAGAGTTATCCTTCAGTCCGAGTGCACTGTAGTGGTCAACACGTCAAGGTAGCTACTTGGGAGTCCGAGTTGGACATGCGGAATAGATATCCCCACCTATTCACCAGTTTAGGTACTTTTCGATGTCCGTTCGAGGACGAAAGATTGTTTTAGAGGTGGAAAATGTGATGACCCGATAGGTCATCTTATAGTTTAGAACCTAATTCTGTGTTTCGTGGTCCCAAAAACCTCATTTTAGCCTTGCTCAATGCACAGTCTGGGTGTTCTTTTGGAAGGCTTAGAAATTTATTTAAGTTAACTGCGTTCAATGTTTTGAGCAAATAGACCCGGATCTACAACTTTATGGTCCCGGTGGGTCCGTATCGTAATCTAGAACTTGGGCGTATACCCAAAATCAAATTCGGAGGTCCCTAGCTTGAGTTATTGATTTTTGCTGAAAATTGAAAGTTTGAAAGGTTTTTGATTATTAAGAATCGACTGTTGTTTGGGTTTATTTATATCGGGTCCGTATTTTCGTTCCCGAGCTCGGTACAGGTCCATTATAATATTTATGACTTGTATGCCAAATTTGGTGAGAAACGGAATTGATTTGACGTGATTCGAACGTTCGGTCGTGAAAATAGAAGTTTTAGAGTTTTCTTGAAAATTTAATATGATTTGTTGTCTGATTCGTATTTCTAGGCGTTATTGTGGTGTTTTGAGTGCTCGAGCGAGTTCGTATGATGTTTTAGGACTTTTGCGCATGTTTGGTTTGGAGCCCCGACGGCTCGAGTGAGTTTCGGATAGGCTTCAGATGTTTTTGAAACTTAGATATCTGGTTTTTCTTCAGTTTCAAGTGCCTTCTGGTTTCCTTCTGCGCGTTCACAAAGGCTCTCTCGCGAAAGCGAAGTTTGAGCTGGGATGGGGGATGGTTTGTTCTACGTGAACGGGACGCCATTGTTGCGAACGCATAACAGTGGGGGTCTGCTCTTCGCGAACGCGTAGAGTTATTGGAGGTGTCCTGGGGATCAGTGGGTTGCTCTACGCGAACGCGACCCAAGGCTCATGAACGCCATGGGCAGGGGGGCACATATCATCGCGAATGCGTGAAACCCTTCATGAACGCGAAACCCATTCATGATACTGCACATCGCGAACGCGGCAGGCTCTTCGCGAACGCGAAGAAGGGCTGACGCCCAGATCTTAAAACATTTCAAAAAAGGGATTTTACCCATTTTTCATAAACTTCCCATTAGAGCTCGGCCTAGGTGCGATTTTGAAGGGAAAACTCAACTCCAATTCATATGTTTGACTTTTTAACTCATTTTCTTCCATTTCTAACATCACCCATTAAATTACTATCCCTAATCATTGTTCTTTCATGGTAGAAAACTAGGGATTAAGGAAGAATTGGGGGTGCAAATTGGGGATTTGGACCTCAATTTTGGGTCGGATTCCGAAACTAATTATATAATCGGGCTCGGGGTGAATGGGTGAATGGGTTTTGGTCCAAACCTAGGGTTTTGACCAAGCAGGCTCGGGGTCAATTTTTGACTTTTTTGGGGAACGTTTGGGAAATCTAAATTTATGCATTGTAATTGATTCCTTTAGCAATATTTGATGTTATTGAGTTAATTGTGGCTAGATATGAGTGGTTTGGAGGTTGATTCTAGAGGAAACGTTGTAAGTGAGCATTGAGTGGCATGTGGAGCGAGGTAAGTGTTGTGTCTTACCTTGACTTGAGAGATTAGGAACCCTCGACCTATTTGCTATATGAAATTCATGTGATCGGCGTATATGCGAGGTGATGAGTACTTATGTGCCACCAATTTTTCCGTTTTGCCTATTTCTTTTCCATTCTTCTCATACTGTCTCTCTACCTGCCTTAACTGTTACATGCTCTAATTATATTCCAATGCCTAGTTGCTACTTGTTAGACATAATTTCCCTCTGTTAATAGTAGTAATTATTTCGTAGCTTCATTATTTCCTATTATTTGCTTAAGTTGGATTATAAGTTTGAGGTATATTCAGAATTTTCTTTCGCTAAGTAGTATTAATTATGTAAATTTTCATAGTGTACAAGCTTTATATTTGTTTTGGGTTGAAGTTTAATCATTGTGAAAGGTTTATGATTTAAATTTTGAAATTTTTGAACATAATGAGTAATTGATATTGATATGGTGGGATCGAGTTGCACGCCGTAGTAGGTGGAATAAAGGTGATGTATTGAGGAGGAATGAGGGTGAATTGATAATGTACAGTGTGATCGGGTTGCATGCTGCAACAGGTGTAATAAGGGTCGATCGTTTGGTGGAATAAGGGTGAACTGTGTTGTGATAATTATGATATGGTGGGATCAGGTTGCACGCTACAACACTTTTATTTATATTATGTTGCTTATATTATTATGAGGAAATAAGGGAGGAATATGATATGTACGGTGGGATCGGGTTGCGTGCTGCAACAACTTATATGTTTATGATTTCCCTGCACTGTGTTAGGTGTACGGTTTTTCTATTTGCACTTAAGGATTGGTAGTATCTGAACGCTGTTGAATTACTTCTGAGAATTGTAGTTATTCCCTACAAGTTATTGGTTACTTATATTTTGTCTTCCTTTTCTGCTTTTATTATTTATATTTCATACAGGCAATATGGTGACTGACCCGCCGTAGCCTCATCACTACTTCGTCGAGGTTAGGATCGGCACTTACCAGTACATGGGGTCGGTTGTAATTATACTGCACTCTGCACTTCCTGTGCAGACGTTGAAGTTGGTCTGAGCTGATCTTGACGTTGGCTGCAGGATCCTTCTGATAGGAGACCTAAGGCAGACTTGTCGGCGTCAACAGGCCCTGGCGTCCCCTTCTACACCTCATACTCTACTGTTTCTTTATTTCAAAAATAGTTGTATTTCTTTCGGATAAATAATTGTAGTAAAATCTTAGAATGTTCGTGGATTGTGACTCCGGACTCTGGGTAGTAGCAGAGTATATATTTGAAGTTTATCTATATATTTCCACATTTATTTTGACTTGTTATATCTTGCTTGTTGTTAATCAATGAAATGTAAAAGAATTGGCTAGTAAATGTCTAACGTTGGCTTGCCTAGCAAGTGTGATGTTAGGCGCCATCACGGTCTTGACGGTGGGGATTTCGGGCCGTGACAGAAACCCTCCGGTTGGTCCATATAAACTTCCTCCTCGAGATCTCCATTAAGAAAGGCAGTTTTCACATCCATTTGGTGTAACTCTAAATCATAATGAGCCACTAAAGCCATAATAATTCTCAACGTGTCTTTCTTTGAGATCGGTGAAAAGATCTATTTATAATCAATGCCTCCTTTCTGTGTATAACCCTTGGCAACAAGTCTAGCTTTAAATCATTCAATATTTCCATTTGAACCACGTTTGGTTTTAAAGACCCATCTACACCCGATTCCTTTAGAACTTTCTGGAAATTCAACAAGTTCCCAAACTTTATTGTATTCCATGGTTTTTAATTCTTCCTTCATGGCATCAATCTATTTGTCAAACTCTTTACTTTATATGGCTTGTGAATATGAAACTTGATCCTTATTAAGACCAATGTCAAAACCTGACTCTTGCAAATAAACCACGTAATCATCTGAAATAGCTAATTTTCTTACACTTTGAGATTTTCTTAATGGCATTTCTTGTGGTTCATTTGTGTCAGATATTTGTGAGTTAATTTCTTCATGAAGCGTTTCATCCAAATGTTTCTCGGTGTTGTCAAAGTGTTCTTCAACAACCGGAATAGTCTTTTGTATTTATTTGGAAGTAGGGATATTCGTGGGTAATGAAACATTGACCCTCACCTCTTTTATTTCCACACTTTGTTTTTCCACACTCCCACTAACTTCTCCACACTCAATGAATCTTGCATTACTAGTTTGAACAATTCTCGAACTATGGTTTAAACAATAAAACATATACCCTTTAGATTTCTCCGGGTAACCAATAAAGCAACCACTTAGTATTCGAGAATCTATTTTCTTTTCTTGTGGATTATAAACTCTAGCTTTCGTTAGGCAACCCCAAACATGGAGGTGCCTTAAACTAGGTTTCCTTCCTGTCCTTCTTTGGAACTGCCTTACTAGGAACCCTGTTTTATAATATACATCGATTTTAAGAGAATACATCCACAATGATTTGGGTAATGAGGAATTACTCATCATGCTCCTAACCATATCTATAAGTGTTAGATTATGCCTTTCTGCAACACCATTTTGTTGAGATGTTCCTAGCACAGTATACCGTGCACATATGCCATGTTCCTCGAGGAACTTTGCTAATAGAACTGGACATTGTCCTGATTCATTATATTTTTCATTATATTCACCACCTCTATCTGACCTAATGATTTTCACCTTTTATCTAATTGCCTTTCAACCTCATTAACAAACACCTTGAGAGCATCTGTTGCTTGAGTTTTATCTTCCAGCAAATAGATGTATCCATAACGTGAAAAATTATCGATAAAAGTGATGAAATATTTTTCTCCACTGAAATATGGAACATTAAAGGATCCACAAATATCGGTGTGTATAATTTCAAGAAGCTGGGTGCTGTTTGTGTCACCTTTCTTACTATGCTTGGTGTTGATACCCGATTTTTCCCTCATATTTTTTAAATAAGCATAAATACTTTTAGAATATCATTTTCCATCATTATTTAATTTACAAGATTTACACAAGCACTTTTTATAATTTTTCATAATTTTAGAGCTTTAAAAATAATTTTCTTGTATTAAATTACATAAAAATTCAGTAATTACCCCTTAAAATTATTTTTGATGACTTAATCATCCAAATTACTATTTTTCATCCTCATACATGTTTCATAATATTTTTCACTTTATTTCAAACAATTATTTTTACATTTTTAAGCTATTTATTTAATTTTACAATAATAGCCTACATTCATATACAAAGGCTCCTTATTTATACTATTTGTCTCAAAATAGTATTTTATATTTTTACAATGCTAAATACTTGTTTTAAATCATTTTAGTGCGTAAAATTATTTTTATTTATTTATTAGTCATTTTTTATAAATTGTGTGTACTTAAGAGTTGGCCTAATTTTTAAACCAATTTTCGGACCAAAAGGCCCAACACCTTATCCTAGAACCCCCAACCCAAAGAAAAATGTCCCTTTACAAAAACCCAATCAACCCGCCCCATTCATTATAAAATCCCAGCCGTTCATCTTTCAAGATCAATGACCCACAATTAAACCCACCCTTTTTCTACTCTGTTTTGGCCAGCTGAAAGCCAAGGTCACTTAAGACCTTGTTACTTAACCTGTTCTTGGTGTGAGCATTGCCCTGAAATCATCGAAGCTCTTGGGAACTTTGACGCATTGGGATTATTGGTTTTTGTGGAAGTTTATTCTTTACTGTTCTTCGTTTAACTGGTGAGTTACTAGACTTTGTAATTTCATTCCTATGTATCTGTAATTCGCACATGTATTAACTTCTGAAGTTTGTTAGCTTAATGTATTTTTTAGGTTGTTTTGTGCGCAATTCTTTTTGCTTCACTTCAATTTTTTACCTCTTTAACTTTTAGCTTCATAATATTGACTGTTTGAAGAATGCCTATACCTGATTCGAGTAAATTAGATTCTTTTCACTACTGTTTGGGACCTTTACATTTGTTAGCATCTTTTGGTGTTTAATTTTGCCTTAGGCTATCAATCATGTTATTTGAGCATACTTTACCTGCATAATTTGTGCTCTCTCTTTAGTTAGCTTCTCAATTGTATTCAAAACATGAATGTTTACACTCACTACATGGCACAAGTTTATTTTCCTATCCTATTCTGAATTATGTGGTGAGAGCTTGCATATATAGCATGTTTTGATCATGTTCTCTACCAGTATGCCCTTAGTATGTTTTAACTCCCTGATTCACCAGTAGTTGTAATATGCTTTTATCATGTCTAAATGTTGTTCTGCTGCCAAACTAGTATGATTGTTTCATAACAGTAGGACTTACACTTATCATAATTTGGACCTTTTTCCTTTATTATAAATCTATGAATGCTACTTTCACCAATCCTGCAAACTTGTTCTGCTAATGTATGACTACTTATGCACTAGCTGTTGAACTTGTTTTTCTAAATTACTGCTAAGTGTGTTCTAAAGCCCTAAGGCCTGTTTGATAATCTGCTCTATGTGCTCAACTTGACTATGTTTGTACCCCTCAGCTTTATCTCTCAACCTTGGTTTACTATCCTTCATTTGTTACCTGGGCTCTCTTGAGTTCTCATTCTTAGCCGGCTGAAAGCGAAGGCTACCTAGGTTCCATCATTGACCTCCCTAGTGTGAGCATTGCTGGGGTCCAATTGAGACCCTTGTGAACTCTGACACACTAGAACTTGGTCGTTAGTCATTCCCTAAGTCTCAAACTACTCCTATTCATCCCTCTATATCCCGTTATCTGTTGTATACGTGAATTTAAATGGTGCAATACTTGGTGTTATGGTCAAATAAATCGACTTTGGGCTCCTTTATGGATTCCGGGGTCGTTTGTTGAATATCGCTCCCTATTAGAGGCTTTGGTATGTTGTGTGATAGTTACTGAAGTCCCATACAATGCTTGGTATTTTAATTTGTCTTGCTAAAGGCTTATTGTCATCGTTTGTAAAATATTTTGATCTTATTCATTATTGGGCCTGTAGTAACTTTTGTATAAATGATTGGGGTATTAGTAAAAGGGGAAATGGGTAGAATTTAATATTTGCATGCATAAATGGGTAGATAATATGCCTATAGGACTTGGTAATTTATTTGTTATATATGTTGTTCAATTACTATGTACACTATAGAAATTATGCCATTAGAGAAAGAACACACACACACACATTGTCTTCTCGCAAACACAAAATGGTGTAGTTATATTTATTGTTATGTGTTATTAGAAAACATGCCCGTAGGAATTAGTTGTCATTGATGCTTCTTTCAATTCTCATCTCCTACTAGAAATCATTTCTATAGGATTCCAATTATACTACTCGGCGTTGTTTACCTAGAAATTATACCTATAGGTTTAAGATATGACAATAAAAGAAGCTCTAAATACTATGTGTTAGATCCTGCCTATAGAGAATAATTTCTCGCCATTATTGGTTAATGCTAAACCATTTAAACACTGCTTCATGCGTCACTGTTAGGAAGCATGAATAATTCTGGGACTTTTCCCAGCAGATTTTGTTACATTCAACTGCGTAGATCACCTAGGCACAACATATATAGAACTAATGACTTAAAACTGGCAATTTCAATAAACAGCTTGTAATGCCTGAATAATTCTGTCTATGAGCAATATCCTGCATCTAAAACTGCAAGCATACTTTGGTTCAAAGACATCTAGAAATCATGTCTATACGGCTTAAGGTTCTGAATTCTGAAACCTCCTAATTTGTATACAAGTCTGCGAGCATTTGTTGTTTAAGTGTGGAGGTTAATGTGAGCCTCTAACTTCCTTTACATGAAGTCTTTATGTGTTTTTGCATGTCGCCTAGTTTTTTTCATTTTTGAGCAGCCTTGATAAGGTTTAGAACCATCCAATTAGAGGTCCAAACCCTCCTGAACCATAGGTGTGGGACGGGTAGTGCACAAGTAGGGAACATCATAGAATTGAATTAGAACGCTTTTAGGTGAACAACCTTAACATAGTAATCGGGTAGCAGGAGATGATGGTCTGTGCTTGCTGAATAATATGAGTAACACCTTATCACAAAGGGGTTAAGAAATATTATTTATGTAGCACGGGGTGATCCTTTAGGCTAAAAAACATTGGAACCCCCCCCCCCCCTTTTTCTTTCTTTCTTTCTCTATAGTAGAATTAAAAAAGGTGTACCTCTATATTCGCATTATGTGATGATCCAAAAGATAATCTTATATCTTAGAACTTGATTTTGTGCTCTTAAGCCTTAAAAATTTCATTTTTACCCTCCTCAACTTGTGTGCGTAGTCAAGGCGTGTTTTCGGAAAGCCTTTATGTTGAAAGTTGATAAACATAAGAATTTTTTCCTTAAAAGTTGATTTGAGTTGACTTCAGTCAAAATTTTGAGTAAGTGGACCCAGACCCATGTTTTGAAGGTCACGGTGGTTCCGTATTGAAGGATGGGACCTGGGCGTATGCCCGAAATTGAATTCTGAGATCCCTAGCTCGAGATATAAATTTTTGTTAAAAAATAAAAGTTTGAAAATTAAATGGTTTTAAGAATCTATTAATGTTTGGAATTTTTCTATACTAAGCCTGTATTTGTTTTCCAAAGCCCGATATCGATTCAATATAGTATTAATAACTTGTGTGTGAAGTTTGGTAAGAAACGAAATCAGTTTGACGTGATTCGGACGCTTGGTTGGGAAAATAGAAATTTTAAAGCTTTCTTGAAGATTTCATTTGATTTGATGCTAAATTCGTAGTTTTGGGTTTTTTTTTTTGGCGATTTGATCGTGCGAGCAAGTTCGTATGATGTTTTAGGACTTGCGTGCATATTTGGTTTGGAGCCCCGAGGGCTTGGGTGAGTTTCGAATAGGCTACAAGTGTTTTGAAACTTAGAAAATCTAGTGTGTTTGCTGCAGCTAGTGTCCTGATGTATTGTGCTTCGCGATCGCGAAGCAATTCTCGTGATCACGAAATGGATCTGGGTCGGGGGAGGATTTTACTTTTGGCGAACGGGGGACTATTGTCGTGAATGCGGAACACTAGGGGGATTTTTCTACGCGAACTCGGCCCATCTCACGCGAACACATAGCTTTAGCTATGCTGGGTAGGGGACATGAAGAAACTCTGCGCGAACGCGATCCTTATATCATGAACGTGAAGGTCAGGGGGATAACCTTCGCGAATGCATTCAGTTACTCGCAATCGCGTTGGCCACTCAGGCCCTGTTCTTCGCAAACGCGGCAGTGTTCATGCGAACGCGATGAACACTGTCGCCCAGTTCATAAAACAGTCTCAAAATGGGACTTAAGCCATCTTCCTAATTTTCAAATGCTAGAAGACCTAGGGGCGATCTTCAATAGACATCCCTAAATTGTTGATAAGTGATTCTAAACCATTTCTTTCAATTAACCATTTCCATTTCATGAATTTTTAAGCAAAAATCTAGGATTTCCATGGTAGAAATTAGGGGTTTGGGTAGAATTAGGGATTTTGGGCAAATTTCTCAATTTGGGGTCAGATTTAAAAACTCAATTAGGGGTTTGGGTAGAACCCTGACCTTCCTCGTCACTACCCGACCAAGGTTAGGCTTGGCACTTACTGAGTACCGTTGTGGTGTACTCATCCCTTTCCTGCGCATGTGTTTCATGTGCAGATCCAGGTACCTCCACTCAGGTGCACTATCCCCGAGGTTGAGAGATACAACAGAGACTTCGAGGTACATTTGTCGCGTCCGCAGACCAGGAGTCTCTATCTTATTCCAGCTTTTTGTGAAAAGTTTATCCTTCCTTACAGTTGTATAGATATTCTGGAGTTAGAGCAGTGTATTTTATTCTGTTAGCCTGTGGTTCCCGTGAGTTTCCAGGTTACGGGGTGATGTTGTAGATTTCCGTACTATTTTTGGTTGTATATGCCAAGTGGCGTTTATATACAGTGTTTAGCTTTATTTTATTTAATTATTCCGCAAATTATGTTGTCATTCTGCATTGCTAGGTTTTCCTATTTATAGGGACTAGGTGCCGTCACGACATGTTCACGGAGGGCGAACTGGGGTCGTGACACTTTTACTCAGACTTCAAAGCTCCAAATTGATCGATTTAGCTCCAAATTAACTTTCAAAATCGGAATCACTTCCTCCAAGGCATAAAATACGTACTAAGTGCAATTCACTATCATTTAAGCTCAAAGCACACATTAAATTCAGTAATTAGAGTGCAATATTACGGCTAAAACCCTAGTTTCTAACCTAACATCAACACCCCACACTTAAAACATCCTCTCTAACACATCATGCCAATAGTATTTATAGTAGATTGAGCACAATATCATAACATCCCACCCTCAAGACTCGACTCAAAAGTGCATTTTTCATAATCTCCTCACTTACTCTAACACAAAGGTCAAAGACGTTACTTTACCTTCACAAATCATGTTCCCTCACGCAAAAATAGAGAATAGTTCCACTCACAATATCGTTCATGAACAATTAGGAACTCAATATAGAAAGAATTAAATCACTCTCAAAATCAAAATTAATGCGCAAAAGAAGACACACCATAGGCTTGCCCGTAGTTTATTACTCTACTAATCGAGCTCATTCAGTCCAGGATCAAGTAGGATTTTAATTGGTTGTAATGTAGGTTGCGGGACGGGTAGGATACATATAGATATGGTGACTACACCACCCTGAGCACTTTAATACATTTACTTCAACATTTGAACCCCATACTTATGTCAAACCATAAATCCACCTTCACATTAATATACATTAACTCCCTACTTCTTTAAGTACAATTACATCACGATTCACCACTTATCTAGGAATATTTGTATTACAACACAACTATTTTTTTCTTTTTCAGTTCAAGTGGCTCTTATTTTTTCAAAACATTGCACCTTTCTCCTTATCCCATTCGTTTCACTCAAAAGCCAAACCAACCTCCACTTTAACTTTTACACAGTTCAAAACAATTCAAGTACTCATGAGAGGTGAAAAGGTTCAAATAGATGGTTAATTCAAACAATTGGGTAAAGCTTATAATGTGGTTGCCAAAGAAACATGATTATAGGCTTGAAGGGGTTAACTACGATACATAACAATTAGGTGGGTAAAACATATAAATGGTTTTACAAAGAAACACCTATATCACTTCCAATACTTAAAAAAATAATTGTTTCTCTTTTCAAACACACGGGGCAAGTTCTAGACATCAAATGCAATACACAGAATAACACAAAAACTTCACTCACACATTGGAACATAATTTACTTAGGACTAGATATTTCCCGATTATCTAGTCAAAATAGTTAAGCAAAGTTATAATCATACAGTTTATGGCACTTACCACTCTCAAGGCATTTGCAGTCATGGAAAATTGATTCTTTAAATCAGCACTGTGACTCAAAATTCTTTTTTCCTATAAAAATAATAAAAAAATTTAACTACACCTAGTTCAAGCAAAACCCTTGGAAAAGAACCGCGGCACAAAGAAAAACCAAGGGGGAATCGTTAAACTACCTAAAATATATATATATATATATATATATATATATATATATTTTAGGTAGTTTAACGATTCCCCCTTGGTTTTTCTTTGTGCCGCGGTTCTTTTCCAAGGGTTTTGCTTGAACTAGGTGTAGTTAAATTTTTTTATTATTTTTATAGGAAAAAAGAATTTTGAGTCACAGTGCTGATTTAAAGAATCAATTTTCCATGACTGCAAATGCCTTGAGAGTGGTAAGTGCCATAAACTGTATGATTATAACTTTGCTTAACTATTTTGACTAGATAATCGGGAAATATCTAGTCCTAAGTAAATTATGTTCCAATGTGTGAGTGAAGTTTTTGTGTTATTCTGTGTATTGCATTTGATGTCTAGAACTTGCCCCGTGTGTTTGAAAAGAGAAACAATTATTTTTTTAAGTATTGGAAGTGATATAGGTGTTTCTTTGTAAAACCATTTATATGTTTTACCCACCTAATTGTTATGTATCGTAGTTAACCCCTTCAAGCCTATAATCATGTTTCTTTGGCAACCACATTATAAGCTTTACCCAATTGTTTGAATTAACCATCTATTTGAACCTTTTCACCTCTCATGAGTACTTGAATTGTTTTGAACTGTGTAAAAGTTAAAGTGGAGGTTGGTTTGGCTTTTGAGTGAAACGAATGGGATAAGGAGAAAGGTGCAATGTTTTGAAAAAATAAGAGCCACTTGAACTGAAAAAGAAAAAAATAGTTGTGTTGTAATACAAATATTCCTAGATAAGTGGTGAATCGTGATGTAATTGTACTTAAAGAAGTAGGGAGTTAATGTATATTAATGTGAAGGTGGATTTATGGTTTGACATAAGTATGGGGTTCAAATGTTGAAGTAAATGTATTAAAGTGCTCAGGGTGGTGTAGTCACCATATCTATATGTATCCTACCCGTCCCGCAACCTACATTACAACCAATTAAAATCCTACTTGATCCTGGACTGAATGAGCTCGATTAGTAGAGTAATAAACTACGGGCAAGCCTATGGTGTGTCTTCTTTTGCGCATTAATTTTGATTTTGAGAGTGATTTAATTCTTTCTATATTGAGTTCCTAATTGTTCATGAACGATATTGTGAGTGGAACTATTCTCTATTTTTGCGTGAGGGAACATGATTTGTGAAGGTAAAGTAACGTCTTTGACCTTTGTGTTAGAGTAAGTGAGGAGATTATGAAAAATGCACTTTTGAGTCGAGTCTTGAGGGTGGGATGTTATGATATTGTGCTCAATCTACTATAAATACTATTGGCATGATGTGTTAGAGAGGATGTTTTAAGTGTGGGGTGTTGATGTTAGGTTAGAAACTAGGGTTTTAGCCGTAATATTGCACTCTAATTACTGAATTTAATGTGTGCTTTGAGNTTTATATCTTTCACTTCATCTTCCTCAAGAAACTAGTCGACGAAATCCGTCGTCGGGAAGAGTCGAAACTAAACATTTAATTACTAACTATTACATGCCGATAGAATTCAGAATTATAGTTTACAGACCATATTTTCTACGAAAGCAAGAAACAAATCAAACAACACCAATTGGCAAATAGAAAAAAACAAGTACAAATACCAATACAATCAAATAGGTTCACCCCACCCCACACTTAAGAGATTGCATTGTCCCCAATGCAAAGCAGTAAAATCAAGAGTGACAAAGTGACTCCCCTGAGGCTCGTGGCCTAATCATCAGCACCCTTGAAGGTGCTCAAATACTCCTCATCATCGGAGGGAACAAAGTTCACATCCTTATCTGGTGGCAACTGTCGTCCACTCGCCAATCCCAACCACTGCTGAGTAATAGCAGAAGGGGATGATCTTGCTGCAACTCCTCCAAGTCAGTCTCCCCCTTTTCAGAGCGAAGGTGCAAGTCAACAAACAACAGCTGCAGTGTCTCCTCAACACGAATAATCCTCTGGTCCGAATTAACAGCAACAATATTGGGATCTATCACTTACAAGACATCATAGGCCCTTATAGGATATGTCATTGGAATGGTGCAGTTGTAGTGAAAATCCTCCTCTACAAGGTGTGCCCGCAACAAATAAGTGATCATACTCATATAATGTAGGTAGCGGACGCCAAGTGGTCGCACTTTAGCCGTGTGCGATAACATGATTTTCTCAACATCCAACTCTATCCATGTTAGCAAGGCATATATCAAACACACTTTCAGCCATGGGACATCAATGTCACTTTGAGTAGGCATGATTTTGGCATTAATTAACCGCAGAACAACCTTGGTAGGACGCTGGAATGTTCCCTTTTTCATGTCCTTGTGGAATTCATTGGCATCCCGCATCTATGAGGCAGAAGAGTTAACGCCACAAAGTTGTCAGCGGATAGCCGGATAGTCTGGCTGGCGGAGAAACCTCTTAAAGGGCTTGTGAGAATGCTATGTGAAGCCCATAATCCGATTGATCACTTTGGAAGAGAATGGAATCACTTTACCTCGTACACAACATCTAGGCTGGCCTCAGATTTCCAGTTGGCTTAAAACTCCTTGACCAAGTTCACATTAACCAAATCACCTGGACGAAATAGACTGTCAAAAACCCAAAGCCCGAATGTTGTTGTTCATCTCACTATATTTGCGGACCAACTTCTCATCGTCAATAGCAACCTCAGACCCTGGGTTCACTGCAGGGACAAACGTCTGAACCAATGTCGAGCATGGACTGGGATATACCGAATACCATATTTGCACTCTGGTACCACATCCGCATCAGGATCAATGTGCTCCTCTTCCTCCTCCACTAGGGAGGGGGGAGGTGCCAGCCTACCCCCCTCGACGGCTACTAGAGGAAACCTCGGAAGAACCTGTATTATAATGTTTGTTTGGGCGGCGAGCCAATATACCTGCACAAGACAAACAATGTTAGCCACAACACGTAAAACACAACAAAGATCAAACGAGTTAACCACCCCACACTTATGCTATTGGCATGTTCACAAGTAAAAGGTATATTGGGGACTCAGACTACCCCATTAGAAGTACACCACTAGAAATCAACAACCCACTCAACCACTAACCTAACATTCCAACACAGAACCGCGGAGAACACTAGCGTAAGAGAAAAATTTAAGAAGCTAAACTAGTAATCAAGAAAAATAAAAAAAACAAACAAACAAAGAAAACAAGAAATTAGACTAATTCACTACTAAAAATTGAAGATACAATACAACACTACACAAGCTTAATAGCATGAATCGGACACCTTATTTGTCACCCAGAAACACATGAGCATGAATCGGGCAGTCAATTAGAACTTGGGGCTAACAACTTAACGTTTTTACCGCATAAAACATGGCATCTCACCCTACACTTGTCATCAAGCATTATATCCCACAAAGCACCTTGTTTCTAAATGTGCAACACTATATAATTTTATGTCACTAAGACATTTCAACAAGCACATCGTAGGAATATCTTGAACCCATTTATTGTCAATTCAAATTGGGGTAGACATACCATGTAACCAAAGAAAATTCAACTCACACCACAACCACAACAATTACATCTTCATAATAACACCAAGTTTAAAAAAGTTTCATCAAATTCACTAACTTTCGGCTAGAAAGGCATCCCCAACAAAGCTTCAATATAAATTAATTCCAGAGCCATCAAAACACACCAAACATCTTCAATAATAGTTAGATTTGTCAACATACCACAATTTAAGCACCATTTTCGACCATAATAAGAAAAAACAAGCTAACAAATTACACAACTAAATTTACCTAGGGTTTGGTTCAAAATAAACTAAAACTACCTAACTTCTACTATCAACAAATAAAAGAAAAGAGATTTGATGAGAGGATACTTACCTTGAAGATGAATAGAGTGGATTGGAGAGGTGTGTGGAAGGAATTTGAGAGGAGAGAGAATGGGGGAATTGGGGAGGGTTAGAGATGGGGGAAGTGAAGCAGAATGAAGGAGGGGGGGGGGGGAAGAACAAGTGTTTTAGTTTTAAGAAATAGAAAAAAAAAAATTTTTTACGTTACACTGCTGCGTCGCAGGGCGCGGTGCCCCATGCGGCGCGGTAGTGTAATTTTTAGGGGGTCATTTTTTTGTTATAAATTAAGGGCCATTTGGCTTGGCGCGACGCAAGGTACGGCGCCCAATGCGGCACTGTAAGCCATTTTTCACAAAGTCCGACATGTCTTCTATATTTAACTTACACATTTTACCCCGACTCTATTATGTACTTATTTTATGTCCAGTTCATGTTTGCACCTGCTCAAACAAGTCTCACGACTCCTAAACTTCCATTATCTAAACTATTCTAAACAAAACAAAACAAAATAAATAGTTAGAAGCATAAAAAAAAAATTGGGTTGCCTCCCTACAAGCGCCTGATTTAACATCGCGGAACGACTCAATACGTTTTCAATCATCAGCCAAGTCCACCGAAGTCTTGTGACATGCAATGTCACCACCCCAATAATTTTTTACTCTCTGCCCATTTACCAAGAAGGTACCACTTGAGTTCGTATCACGCAATTCCACCATTCCATGAGGCATCACACTTACCATAACGAAAGGACCTGCCCATCAAGACTTACGCTTTCCGAGGAAAAGCTTCAACCTCGAATTAAATAAAAGATCTTCTTGACCTGGCTCAAATCGCGATATTGGATGTGCTTGTCATGCCACCTCTTGGTCTTTTCTTTATACAGTTTGGCATTTTCATTCACGTGTAATTCTGAACGCATCAAGCTCGTTGATTTGTAGTAACCTCTTCTTACCGGATAAGTCGATATCCATATTTAACTTTTTAATCGCCCAATAAGCCTTGTGTTCAAGTTCGACGGGCAAGCGGCATTCCTTCAAATAAACCAACATGTACGGAGAAGTACCTATGGGGGTCTTGTATGCAGTTCGATATGCCCATAATGCGTCGGCTAGCTTCCCCGACCAGTCCTTTCTATTTCCACTTACTGTTTTCTCCAGAATCTGCTTTACCTCTCTGTTTGAAACTTCTACTTGACCACTCATTTGGGGATGATCGGCAGTGGAAACCTTGTGCTTGACTCCATACTTTGCAAGAACATTATTCAGCAATTTATTACAAAAGTGAGTTCCTACGTCACTTATCAACACTTATGGAGTCCCAAAACATGTGAATATGTGATTCTTTACAAAGTTTACTACTACCTTTGTGTCATTAGTAGGAAGAGCAATGGCCTCTACCCATTTACAAACATAGTCGACCGCCACCAAGATGTACCTGTGATCATTAGATTATGGGAAAGGTCCCATGAAATCAATCCCCCAAACATCAAAAAGCTCTACTGCCCGAATATTTTGCAAAGGCATCTCGTTTTTCTTTGTGATTTTTCCAGTTCATTGGCACCTTTCACACTTTTTAATAAAGGAATGTGCATCCTTAAATAATTTTGGCCAATAAAAACTTGATTGTAGCACTTTTTGGGCAGTTCCATCCCCACCGTGATAACCTCCATATGGTGAAGCATGACAGTCGTGTAGTATTGCATTCATCTTTTATATGGTACACATCTTCGTACCAACTGATTGGCGCACTGCCTATATAGGAATAGCTCATCCCACATGTAGAGCCTCACATCATGTAGGAATCTTCTTCTATTATCGGGTGTCAATTCTGGTGACGTCACCCCACTTGCAATAAAATTCACATAATCTGCATACCATGGGGCTTCACCTGAGGTGACAACTAATAAGTGCTAATCAGGAAATGTTTCTTTGATTGACCCTCCTTTAGCTACATGGCTATGATTTTCTAATTTGGAAAAGTGATCAGCCACTTGATTCTCTATCCCTTTTCGATCTCGAATTTTTAAGTCAAATTCTTGCAAGAGGAGGACCCAACGAATAAACCTCAGCTTGGCGTCTTTCTTTTCAAACAAGTATTTTATAGTTGAATGATCTGTGTAGACGATGACTTTGGTTCCCACTAGATAGGATCTACACTTGTCAAATGCCGACACCACTCCAAGCAACTATTTTTCAGTAACTGTATAATTCATCTGAGATGGATTTATAGTTTTTCTCACATAATAAATGGAGTGAAAGATTTTATCCCTCCTTTGCCCCAAAATAGCTCTGATTGCTACGTCACTTGCATCACACATCAACTCAAATGGCAGCGCCCAATCGGGGGAAATGATAATTGGTGCAGTTACCAACCTTCCCTTCAGCTCCTCAAATGCTTTCAGACAAGCATCATCAAACATGAAGGTGACATCTTTCTCAAGAAGCATGCACAAAGGAGAAGAAATTTTCGAAAAATCTTTAATAAAATGACGATAAAAACCTGCACGGTCCAAGAAAATGTGAATGCCTTTGATGGATGTCGGTGGGGGCAATTTTTCAATCGCTTCCACCTTTGCTTTATCCACCTGCAAACAATTTTTGGACACCTTGTTCCCCAAGACTATACCTTCGCGTACCGTGAAATGCCACTTTTCCTAGTTGAGTACCTGGTTTGTCTCTTCACACCTAGCAAGCACTTTATCAAGGTTCATTAAACAATTATCAAAGGAACACCCAAACACCAAAAAATCATCCTTGAACACTTCTACAAATCTTTCAACCATGTCAGTAAAAATAGCCATCATACACCTTTGAAAAGTCGCAGGTGCATTACATAGACCAAAGGGCATTCTCTTGAACGCGTACGTGACATAGGGACATATAAATGTGGTTTTCTCGTGGTCCTCTAGGGCTATAGGAAACTGATTATACCCCGAATAACAATCCTAGAAATAGTAGTATTCCTTGCCAGCTAACCTATCAAGCACTTGGTCAATAAAGGGGAGGGGAAAGTGGTCTTTTCGGGTGGCATTGTTCAATTTTCTATAATCTATGCAAATTCTCCACCCAGTGACAATTCTTGTAGGAATTAAGTCATTATTTTCATTGACCACTACAGTCACCCCCCCTTTCTCAGGCACACATTGAACGGGGCTTACCTATTTTCTATCAGAGATTGGAAATACAATACATGCATCAAGCTACTTAATCACTTCTTTTCTTACTACCGCTTTCATAATTGAATTTAGTTGGCGTTGTTTCTCTACACTTGGCTTGTGTCTGTCCTCCATGAGGATTTTATGCGTGCACAAAGCGGAACTAATGCCTTTAATGTCAGACATCATCCACGCAGTTGCTCGTTTGTGCTCACATAGCACTCTCAATAGCTTTTCTTCCTGCAATTTAGACAAGTCAGAATAAACAATAACAAGTAAAGTGTCAAAACTACCCAAATAATCATATTGAAGGTGAGGGGGTAGTGGTTTAAGCTCCAATTTTGGAGCCTCTTCAATTGACAGATTTGGAGGAGGCCCACTTGGCCTATTTAGGGGCTAAAAAGAGTGTATTCCCTGCATTTAAGCACAAGATGCATCTAGGATATGCACCATCTCCTCAACTTCATCATCCATCCCCAAGCTATCGAACAACATGAGTGATTTTTCTAGAGTATCGTCTAGATATACACTCGTGTCAAGAAGTTGCTCATCCACCTCCACAACAGATATCATAGAGAGCTCCTCATAGTGGCAGGGAAGTTTGATTGCTTTGTAGACATTAAAAACTGCTTCCTCGTTGTCCACCCTCATAATCATTTTCCCCCCTCTCACTTTAATAATTGCAACACCAGTAGCCAAGAGATGTCATCCCAATATGATTGTAACTTGTTCATCAGCCGCAAAATCTAGAATAATGAAGTCAACTGGAAGATAAATTTCCCAATTTGCAGCAGCACATCTTCTACCACTCCTTCAAGGTAGGCTATGGACCTATCAGCTAATTGCAACAGCATAGTGGTTGGTCTTGGAGCTCCCAGACCCAAATTCTTAAACAAAGACAAAGGTATCAGATTTATGCTTGACCCTAAATCACAAAGAGCATGACCCACATCAATATTACCAATTTGTACACGGATGGTGAAGCTGCCACGATCCTTAAGCTTTTGAGGAAGCTTGTTTTTTACCCTTGAAGTGCAATCCTCAGTAAGTGGAACTATCTCGAACTCAGTCAATTTCCTCTTGTGAGCCACTATATCTTTTATGTACTTAGCATACTTCGGAATTTCACGATGCACATACACTAATGGAATACTTAATTGAACCTGGTTCAACATAGAGAGAAATTTGTTGAAAAGGCGATCATCATTCTTTTTCTACAATCTCTAGGGGAAAGGTGGTGGTGGCCTTGCAGCCTCAACTGTCTCTGAACCTGCATCATTTTTTTTTGACTCATTTATTGCCTTAGGGATCAGCTTCCCCTCAGATATAGGCTTGTCCTTTCTCTTCTTTGGAACTTCCTCTAATTCCCTATTATTTCTGAGTGTAACTGCATTAACTTGAGGTTTCTTCTCTGTATTACTAGGAAGAGCGCCTGTAGGTCTAGTATTTGGATTTGCTGCTAACTACCTCATTTGTCTCTCAAGATTTCTGAAATCGGTCCTGAGCTGTTGATTGTTAAGCAACAACTTCTTCAGCAAATCATTCGTACTCTCTTCTGTTTGTTGGGGTGGCTTCTGGGGCTGATTAAAATTTCCTTGGGGCCTAGACTGATTCTGATTCTGTTGATTTTCATCCCGTGAGAAGTTAGGATGATTAATCCAATTTGGATTGTAAGTGTTCCCATATTGTGCATGTTGATTCAGTGGACCTCAGCTCTGTTGCCCCACATATTACATAGATTCAGGATTCGTGGGGCACATGTCACTCATATGACTGTCACCACATAGTTCACAGTAAATAGACATCTGATGTACATGTTGCATCTATTTTGTTTGTTTCATTGTCATTCTGTTCAGCTGGTTTGCAAATTTTTCAATATCTGCTCATATGGCTGAGAAGTCATCAAGCTCAATCACCCCGGCTGACTTTTGTTTAATTGTTCTTCTTGCGTCCCCATATCCTTGCCAATTATGATTATTAGCAATGAAGTTATAAAGAGTTGAATTTCACCATACGGCCTCGCCATGAAACTACCCCTACAAGATGAATCAAGATTCATCTTTGATGCCTCGTCTAGCCCATCAACAAAAGTGTGTCCCAATACCTCATCAGACTGACAATGATGTGGGCACTCTCTGAGTATTTTCTTGTATCATTCCCAAGCTTGACGAAGTGTCTCGTCATTCCGTTGTTGGAACCCAAAAATTTTTCTCCTCGACAATTTTGTTTTCTTAGTAGGGAAAAACTTGATTAAGAATTTCCTTGCTAAATCATTCCAAGTGCGGATTGAGTTCGCGGGCTCCTTGTGTAACCACTCCTTATCTTCCCCCATCAGTGAAAAGCGAAATAATGTCAGCCTGAAATAGTCCTTGGAAATGTTCGGATAATTGTAAGTGTCTGTAATTTCAAAAAAGTTCTGAATATACCTCTGTGGGACTGAATTAGTTGTACAATGTACTGTATTAGTTCAAAATGCCCCGTGATATCAGGCTTCACAATAGTCTGATTCATATTAGACAGATTGGACCTTGCGGCTTCTATCACCGGACGCTCTTCATTACCTGCCATATGTATTGGATGTGTTTGAACTACGATGTCCAACTCTCTTTCTATTCTTGTTCTAGCTTCGACTTCCTTCCTCACTCTATGAAGTGTTCATTCAATTTCTGGATGAAAAGGAAGGAGGTTGTTTGCGCTTCTACTCCTCCGCACTCAAGAGAAGAGCATGTGGTAACACAAACAAGGCAAACTGAAAATTAAAGCTTGAACAAATAACTAATAAAAGCTTAACTCAGTCAAGTAGCTAATTTCTAAGTTCCCGGCAACGGCGCCAAAAACTTGTTGCAACCAAACACACTCACGCAAGTATACGTGGTCATCAAGTAATAGAGTAGTGAGTAGAGTATTGTTCCCATGAACATTTGATTAACTTTTGACTGATCCAAACACAAATTACTTATTGATTCAAGATTTTTCTCACAAAATATATAATTTACTAATTTACTACCTAAATACTATCAAGTAATGCAATGACTAGAAATCAACCAAAATAATTAAGCAATTTTGGATAACAATCAGTAGAAGAGGATATTCCAGGGTCACGGGTTAGCTAACAATCGTGTTGCGTTCTTAGCTTAAAATGACTAATTTCTTTATCTGGATTGTTGATTGACATGGTTGATATTACTCATATGAATTTGTCGATTTCTTACTCGCCTATTCAAGCTAACTTAATGCCTATATGTCTATGGAATTAAGATTAACAAGAATGCAATCACACTTCCTGTATTTCAACCAAGCAAGGCAATTAGGTATATGTCTATCCAAATTGCAATTCCATTCCCCGATGCCCGGCTTATATAACCTGCTCTATTTAATTCTATATGCAATCTAGAATTTCCATTTTCGAGTTCAAATCAAGATTCGTAGATAGTACCTCATTGTTAGCTACTCAACAAAATAATTAATAACAAAATTTAATAAACAAACCAATATGATAAAATTAAAATCGTGAATTTAAACTTCAAACATCAACATTCATGTATCACCCATGACCCTAGAACAATAGGGTTCTTAGCCACTCATCTTCATACATCCTCAGAGATAATGTTTTTAAACATAAAATCAATGAATACTTGAATAAGGATGGATATATTGATCAAATCCATGTTCCCAAATGTTCCGTCTTTTTGTTTTTCTCTCCAAGTTAGGTCACCCCCTAAAAATTGTGTTTATTTGTGTATTTATACCATGTAAAAATAACCCCGGATGAATATACCCTTTCCAAGATGAAGTAGACATTACTTTACAGTCTTTGCACACCTGCGCCGCACCCTACGACGTGCTTGTGTATTTTTCTTCAGCATTGTTTTCTCTTTGAAGGCCAACTTTACATTGCCGCGTCACGCCTTGCGGCGCCCCATGCGGCACGGTAGTGTATATTTCTCTGAGTAAACTTGTTTCATCTTCTTTTGACATTCAGACTTGGACACGACCTCCGAGCATGATCCCATTCTAATTTATTGGGCTTTTACTCAGACTTCAAAACTCCAAATTGATTGATTTAGCCCCATATTAACTTTTAAACTTGTAATCTCTTCCTGCAAGGCATAAAACACATACTAAGTGCAATTCACTATCATTTAAGCTCAATTACACATAAAATGCAGTAATTAGAGTGCAATATTACCACTAAAACACTAGTTTCTAACCTAACATCAATGAGTTTTGGTCCGAACCTCGAGTTTTGACCAAGTGGCCCGAGAATGATTTTTGACTTTTTGTGGGAAATATTGGAAAACCTAAATTTATGCATTTTAATCGATTTCTTCAGCAACATTTGATGTTATTAAGTTAATTATGGCTAGGTACTAGTGGTTTGGAGGTGGAATCTATAGGAAAAGTGGTAATTGAGCAGTGAGTGGCCTGTGGATCGAGGTAAGTGTTGTGCCTGACTTTTACTTGAGGGAGTAGGGATCTTTGCCTTAATTTCTATGTGAAAATCATATGAGTGGTGTATATGTAAGGTGACGAGTACTTATGCACTGCCAATTTATCTATCTTGCTTGTTTCTTTCCCGTTCATCTTATATTGTTTATTTCCCCGCCCGAATTGCTACATGACAACTTGTATCCATGACTATTTGCTATTTGTTAGATATTGTTTCTCCTTGTTGAAGGTATTTGAAAATCCCGTAGTTTCATTGACTCTTGTTACTTGCTTAAGCTGTTTTTTTATTGGTGCTTTATTGATGTTCTGGATTGGTCTCAGTGAGTAGTATTATTTGTGTGAGGTTTTATAGAGTACAAGATTTCCATTTTCTTTGTTTTGAAGTTAAGTATTTTGTAGGGTTTGTGTTAAATTGTGAAATTTCTGTACTTACTGAATAATTGATACTGATATGGTAGGATCGGGTTGCACGCTGCAACAGGTGGAATAAGGGTGATATATTGAGGAGGAATAAGGGTGAATTGATATTATACGATGGGATCGGATTATACGCCGCAACAGGTGAAATAAGGGTGAAATGTCACTGTGATTTTTATGATATGGTGGGATCAGGTTGCACGCCTCAACACTTTTATTTATATTCTATTACTTATGTTATTAAGAGGAAATAAGGGAGGAAGATGATATGCACGGTGCAATCTGGTTGTGTGCTGCAATAACCTATATGTTTATGCTTTTCTTTGACTGTTCTAGTCGTGCGGTTGTTTTGAATTGCACTTAATGATTGGTTATAGCTGGCACTGATGTAACTCATTGGGTACTGAACTTACTTCTTGCAAGATACTGCTCTACTTTATTCTATTTTCCTTACCGTTTTGCTACTTACTATATGAAGAATATATTGTGTATCACGCTGTAGCCTCGTCACTCTTTCATCGAGGTTAGGCTCGGCACTTACCAGTACATGGGGTCGATTGTACTGATACTGCACTCTGCACTTCCTGTGCAGATTTTGGAGCAGGTAGTAGCTGATCGAGAGGTGGGCTACAGATTATACAACTAGGAGACCCAAGGTAGTCCTTCAAGCATACACAGGACCTGGCGTCCCTTCTATACTCATATACTTACTGTTTTAGTTTACTTCCCAAATAGTTGTATTTTCTTTAGAACAAATGTTTGTAGAAAATCTTAGTCTGTTGGTGAATTGTGACTCCGGATTCTAGGTAGAAGTAGCATGTAAATGAAATTAATATCTATACAGCTTCAAATTTATTTTGTTTTATTTTGCTTGTTTACTGATAATAAAAAAAATGGAAAGAATTGGCTAAATAACCTCTAACAATGGATTGCCTGGCAAATGTGATGTTAGGCGCCATCACGGTCCCGACGATGGGAATTTAGAGTCGTGACAAGTTGGTATCAGAGCACTAGGTGGCCTAGGTCTCAAAATTCTCGGACAAGCTTGGTAGAGTCTGGGGGATTGGCACAGAGACATTTGTACTTATCTCCCAGAGGCTATGAAGTTTAGGATCAAATTTCACTTTTATTCAACTCTGTTGTGCGATTTATTTTTCTCAATACTGATTGAATGCTCGTGGTTTTATTCTCTCGTAGATGGCGAGAACACATACTGCCTCTTCAGTTGAGCAACAGCTCCTTCGAGGGGCAATGGTTGAGGACGAGAGGCTCAGTCCATAGCCCGAGTAGTAGCCCCAGTTGTGGAGCCTCAGGTAGAGTACGATGAGGAGGTTCCATCTCAAAGTATTCCTGTCGGACCAACTCAGGTCCTTGAGAGGTTTATTGCCACCCAATACTTCAGCATGCTTTAGTCCGATTGTGGGCCTTATGGAGAGTGTGGCCCAGACTGGCGTAATCCGCATGGCACCATCCGTATCTCAGACTGGAGTAGGAGACCAGACTCTTGCTACTTACACTCCGGAGTAGATGGCTCCTTGTTTCAGACTCCAGTGGCTCATCCAGTCGGAGTAGTTTAGCCGGTTGCTGCGGCACATCCCGGTGATGGGTCAGCTATGTCTTCTGAGGCTTTATGGAGATTGGATAGGTTGACCAAGCTCTTTCCAGTTTATTTCAGTGGTGCTACTTCAGAGAATCTCTTGTAGTATCTTGACAACTATCACGAGGTTCTTCGGAACATGGGTATATTAGAGACCAATGTGGTCAACTTTGCTGCTTTTCAGATGATTGGTTCTGCCAAGAAATGGTGGAGGGATTATTTGTTGACCAAACCATCTAGGTCGCCTGCTCTTACTTAGGACCAGTTCACTCTTCTCATCTTAGAGAAGTTTTTTCCTATCACCTTGAGAGAGGAGCACCGCTGTCAGTTTGAGCATCTCCAGCAGGCAACATGACCATTACTCAGTATGAGACCCATTTTATGGATTTGTCCCGTCATGTTATTCTTCTGCTTCCTACTGAGAGAAAGGGTGAGGAGGTTTATTGATAGACTTGCTCAGCCTATTAGATTGTAAATGGCTAAGGAGATTGGGAGCGAGATTTCTTTTCAGGATGCGGCCAATGTCGCCAGACGAGTCGAGATGGTTATTGGACAGGGAGGTCAGGGGCTAGACAAGTGACCTCATCATTTCAGTGGATTCAGTGGTGTCTCATTTGGAGGTAGGGTTACTTTTGGTAGAGGCCAACCTACCTGGCCATTCCATTCAGCGCTTCAGGCATCCTACAATTCTTCAGGGAGTCGTGGTTCTTATGTGCCTCCTTCTAGGAAGCCAGCCTATAGTCCACCACCAGCTCCTATCAATGCACCTCATATTCTGAGTTATTACCTTGGTCAGCCGGCCCGTTCGGGTCAGTCTTTGTTTCCACAGCCACAGTATCAGGATGGATGCTTCGAGTGTGGTGGTTATGGGAATATTAGGAGGACCTGTCCAAGATTATTGGGTGCTCACCACAACACCAGAGTTCTAGTGCCATGGTTCTGGCACCAGTTGCTACACTGCCTGCTCAGCCAGCCAGAGGCAGGGGTCAGACAATTAGAGGTAGGGACTAGGTTGTTATATGTGGAGGTCTGGCCGTTAGAGATGGAGGCCCGCCAGCTAAAGGCCATCCCAGGGATATGGTTTGGAGTGGTGGGACCCAACCCCGATGTTATGCTTTTCTAGCCAGACCTGAGGCTAAGTCATCTAATGCTGTTATTACAGGTACTATTTCAGTTTGTAGTAGAGGTGCTTCAGTTCTATTTGATCCGGGGTGTACTTAATCCTATGTCTCCTCTTATTTTCCTTCATATTTGGTTGTGCCTCGTGATTCTTTGAGTGCATGTATATGTGTCCACACCTGTGGGGGATTCCATTATTGTAGATCGTGTATATCATTCGTGTGTGGTCACTTTTGGGAGTCTTGATACTAGTGTAGATCTTCTACTTCTTGATATGGTGGATTTCGATGTTATATTGGGTATGGATTGGCTGTCACCTTATCAAGCTATATTGGACTATTGCACCAAGATAGTGACCTTAGCCTTGCCAGGGTTTCCTCGATTAGAGTGGAGAGGGACTCCTGGCCATTCTACCAGCAGGGTTATTCCTTATATGACGGCTCGACATATGGTTGAGAAGGGTGCTTGGTCTATTTGGCTTATGTTCGTCGTTCTAGTGAGGAGGTTCCTTCTATGGATTCGGTGCCTGTTGTTCATGAGTTTCTAGAGGTACTTCCTGCAGATCTGTCCGGGATGCCACCCGACAGGGATGTTGATTTTTGTATTGATTTGGCTCCAGGCACACTACCCATTTCCATTCCGCCATACCGGATGGCCCCGCTAGAGTTGAAAGAATTGAAGGAACAGTTGTAGGATTTTCTTGATAAGGGCTTCATCAGGCGCCTAGTGTCTCTCCCTGGGGTGCACCGGTTTTATTTGTCAAAAAGAAGGATGGGTCTACAAGGATGTATATAGATTATCGGTAGTTAATCAAAGTCACCATTAAGAACAAGTATCCATTGCCGAGGATTGATGATTTATTTGATCAGCTTTAGAGTGCCAAGGTATTTTCGAAGATTGATTTAAGATCTAGCAACCATCATGTGAGGATTAGGGAATCTGATGTCCCTAAGACAACTTTTCGGATGCAGTATGGGCACTATGAGTTTCTGTTTATGTCATTTGGGTTGACCAATTCCCCAACAACATTTATGGATTTGATGAACCGAGTGTTAATGCCTTATTTGGATTCCTTTGTGATTGTGTTTATAGATGACATTTTGATATATCCCCTCAGTTGGGAGGAGCATTGATGTTCTAAACGTCAATACCACACAAGAGGGGGGGTGATTTGTGTGGTGTCCGATTTTTGCGTGCACTAGTTATAGAAGGACCAGGTTTCTAGATAAAGCTGAAAAGGTACATGTTTCTAGATAAAGCTGAAAAGGTACAAGTTGAAATCACCTATTACAAGTAAACTAGACTATAAGACAATAATTGGAACTGGTTCTTCTAGCTTGTTCAAGTTGCTTCAGAGTCGAACACTTAAATCTCACACGAACTGCTTGTAAAATTGCCTTGCTAAGTTTGCTCTCAAGTCTTACTTAACTTCTGCTTTTGTGCGTGCCTATACTATAAGAACAATCTGCAATATATAGGATTAATAGACGAGATAACTACTAGAGTTCTAATGCTACTCTTACTTGGTGGAAGAGTTCTAGTTAATATCAACTCTTCAAATCCTTCCTTATCTTTGATTCTGTTCTTACTGAATAAGGAGTCCTTCTCCTTTTCATTTTTCAACATTTTTCAATCAGGAGATATCTCTTATTTCCTAGATTTCATTTATCTCCTGCATGTGCACCTCATGTGCTTAACTCTGCATGTACTATGTCTCCCAGTGATGGATCAGGTTCATCTTTGAGTTCCTTTGCCAATCTTTAAAACCATTTAATTTCTTGTGCCAACAAATTCCCTCTTTTTGATGATGACAAACTCTGTGTGTCCATACACTTAGGCATGTATCCAACATAGTCCAACATTGACACATTTTATAGTATTAAGCATTTATCACAAAAGAACCAGGTTCATTAGGTTATAAATATCACATGTTCAGATTAGAACATAACCATTCTTCCCCCTTTTGGCATCATCGAAAAGTTGTAAAAATTGTAAAAGTCCCAGTCATTTAAGATTTACTCATGGCCACTGGGCTACTGCAAGTGCAATCATGGATTAATCAACAATAATTAACCAAAATTCAAACTATCAAATAAATTGAAACAACAATAAGAGCAAAAACTACAAATTTCATTTGATAGAAAGCATTGTTCATCCACAATCCACAAACAAAAAAAAAACAATTAAAAACCCTGAGCAAAAACAAGAGAAGTCCCTAATCTGGGTCACTGATGTACTAAGGAAGACTTAGGCTACTAAGGCTGGGAAGGTCTGGAGGTTTGGTTTTTGGGAAGAGATATCATATCTCGAAGAATTCCCTCATTATTATCCTTTTCTTTAGCAAGCTCGGTTCTGAGAGCATCCCTCTCAGATTCAACCTCTACCAAACAGTTCTTCGGCCGATGTATTTCTACATCCGTCACCCCACTTTCCTGCACAAGTGCTCTGGCTTTGTTGTTCACATGTGTCTTTCTAGATGAACCGGGTTCAATGGCAATGGCATTTACCTCATAGCCACAAGCTAGCAGGGTATTTATTCCAAAGTGATCCTGTCTTGTGTCCATCTATGATTTCTTCAAAGGCACCTTGTAGTGAACAAGCACATAAGTGAGAATGAATCCATATTGAATGGCATGGGATTTTAACCGTTTACAAATCTATCCAGCAGCTGAATGATGAACCAAGGCCAATTTATCTTCCTCCCACTGTCCAAGCACTCCATCATAACTAAGTCCATGTAGTTAGCAATGTGCCTACTTTCCTGCCGTGGCAAGACACACTTGTTGATAAACTAAAAGATCACTTTGTGTGGGGGATTCATCTCACTCTTGTAGACTGCCTTAGGTTCAACCTCCTCCTCATCGTCGCAGAATATCCTTGTGATCAGCAAAGCAGTTGGAAGGGCATCTAAGCTTGGCCATTTTTTACCTAGTATAGTCGTCATAGCCTTCAGATGGAATGCCAAGGATTTCTCCTAATTCTTTGGCATCAAAAGAAATTTTTACCCCCTTCACTTGGCTAGTGACTCTGCCATCCTTGATCACAGCGTTGGCTATGAATTCTACTATCTCATTTCTTGCCAATAACCCATCCAACCGAAGGACCATATCCTTCCAACCCTGGATCTCCAGCTTCTCCAACAACAGTATAGTGCCCTCTTCTTCCAAATCTTTCAACAACCTCCCCTTCAGAATTGTGCGCTCCCAAATTTTGAAAATTTATACTCTTCTCCATCAGAGTCAGTTGCCTCTTCATCAATCTAGTCGTCTTCTTCAGAAATTTATACTTTCTTAGGCTTCACTATAGACCTGGTTCTCTTGGCTACAATTGAGGGTTCAGCAGACACAGATGCAGACTTCTTTGAGGAAGTCTTGGCTTTCTTTGGTTTTGGGGTCTGAATCTCAACCTCTTCCACTTGTTCAGCTTGATGGACCAGGCCCTCTCATTAATCTCAACAACCTCTACAGGCTCAGTAATTTTCTCCTTACCCTTTTCAACTCTTTTTCTTTTACTCTTTTCCAAGGTTTTTTGTAACTCTTCCTCACTCGGCCTTAGAGTGCTTCTTGTGGTTCTTTCTCTTGGAAGAGGAATTTCAGAACCAGCAGAGGGAGTGACTTTCCTTTTCTTACTTGATCCTGTTGTTCCAGAATTTTGAGCCTTGGGAGTTCTTTTCTTCTTTGACACATAACTGTCACCCAACTTCTTTATCTACTAAGGTTTCCACAATAGATGAACCAGGTTCATCTGTAGACTTTCCTAGATTTACCAACCCCTCAGCCGCTTCTCGTGATTCACTTCCCCCTGACTTATTTGCTCCCTCTCATACCACTATTGGTTCAGGACCACAGATAGCCAAATGAGTAGTTTCTTCCCATCTTCCATTCTCTTTACTCCTACCTCCCTCTCTCTCTTTTTCTTGCTCAATTTTATTATTACCACCTCTGCTTCTCATTTTCGGCACCTCCATATCTATCATGGACCCAATCAAAACAAATCTAATTTATATGTTCTCACCAATTTCAAAATTAGCTTCAGACACAATGATGTTTTAGACTTCAATACCACACAAGAAGATAGGTTACTTTGTGTGGTACCCAATTTTCGAGTGTTGTCTCAGTAGAAGAGCCTAGTTCTTCTTCATGTTCCAACTACAACTGTTGTGGAATAATAAAAAGCACTAAAGTAAAAACACAGAGATTTTTACGTGGAAAACACCTGGCTCAAAAGGTGAAAAAACCACGACCTACTCCTCAGTAGGATTTTCTCAACCCTTCACTAAAAACTCTGAACCAAACGGACTTACAAAATAAACTCTTTTCTAATCCTAAGGATTAACTATAACCCTCCCCTAGCTAATTTCTACACACCTCAAGTTAACTCTAACTTGATCAATACGTACCTATTACAATTGCTTCTACGAAAGCTGAAAGATACAATATTAAAACTCCTACTACAATCAACTAGACTCAATAAATAATCAGATGGAACTGGTTCTTCTAGTTGAATTGTAGCCTTTGCATTGCACAATGATTGTGCTAGCAAAAATAACTCTGGGAATTTTGCTTTCAGACTTTGATTCACTTCAGCTTTGTGCGTGTTGAATTCCAGCAGAAATACATCAAGTATTTATAGAGTCAGTCATTGAGCTTGTCTTCCAATTCCAGTTCAACTATACCTGGGTAAACCAATTCAAACAAAACTCAACTTCCTTTCTTTTGTTACTTTCATTCCTGAATTCAACTTCAATTATTCAGATTAGTTTGCAACCTTTTCGCATTAGGAGACAATCTCTTGGTTCATTGTTATTTCATATTCAAAACATCTCCTAAGCATATACGGTCCATGTGCCATCTCGTCAGTTCAGTTTGTGCGCTCTGATGGACCTAGTTCAACTGGTCAGCCTTTTGTCAATCTTCAAAACTATGCAGTGACATGGGTCAACGAATTCCCCCTTTTTGATGATGACAAACTCTGTGGTTTATCCTTTTTACACTTCAAAGAACTTTGTATGGTTTTGAGCATTAATCATAGAGAATCCAGGTTCATTAGGTTATAAATATCATATCTTTATATTTTTGAAAAGTTCAGCACACTATCTTCCTCCTTTTGGCATCATCGAAAAGTTTGCAAAATGATATACTTACCAGTTTTATTAATTATTACTCATGACCATTGAGGCAATTGCAGGGGCAAAGCATGATTAATCAACACAAGAAACCAATAAATGTTAGCTAACTCAGAAATTGAGACAAGTCAATAACTAAAAGCAAACTTCATTGATAATGAACGACAATCAACCACACACAGAAAAACAAAAACAACCAACCATGAGCAAAAAAATAAAAAGAACTGAAACTGATAACTAGTCTTAAGATGGGTTAAGGAAGCTCTAAGAAGCCTAAGGATGGGAAGGTGCAACGGAGGTTGTGGACTTCGATTGTAGGAGAGACAGCATCTGCTGAAGAACACCTTTGTTCTTTTCGTTCTCCTTTGCTAATTCAGCTCTAAGAGCATCTCGCTCTGCTTTAACCTCAGTCACACGAGACTTTAAGCGAAGGATCTCCATATCCTTAATCTAGTTTTCTTGCACCAAAGCTCTAACTTTGTTGTTGACAGGTTGTTTCCTAGATGAACCAGGTTCATCCACATGAACATTGACATTGTAGTCACATCTAAGAAAAGTTTCCTTCACAAAATAATCTTTGGCCATAGCCATCTCAGCCTTCTTTACTGGAACCCTAAAATGTGCAAGCACTGCTGTCAACATGAAGCCATAAGGAATTGTGTGTGCCTTGGTTCCGTTCACCACTATGTCAAGGAGTTGGATGATAAAAGCTGGCCAATTAATTTGCTTTCCCCTATACAAGCATTCCATCAAATTAAGATCCATATAATTTTCCATGTGCCTTCTTTCTTGTCTAGGCAGTAGGAACTTAATAACGATCTCAAAGAGTAGCTTGTGCTTGGGCTTCATCTCACTCTTGTAAACCGGCCTGGGTTCAATCTCCTTCTCACTATCACTAATGAACCTGGTGATGTCGATTACTGAGGCCATCTATGCCTTGTATAGTCCTCATAGCCCTTAGCTGGTATGTTAAGAATAACACCCGATTCTTTGACATCAAAGGAAACCTCAATTACTTTGACCATATACGTGACCCTACCTTCCTTGACACTTGCATTCCCCATAAACTTTACCAACTCAGCTCTTGCCAGCCTGCCTTCCATGCGAATGACCAGGTCCTTATAGCCTTGTACCTCCAGAGTTTCCATTAGATACTGCAAACCAGGCTCCTCTAAATCCTTCACCAGCTTGCCCTTTAGCATTGTTATTTTTCCAAACATGGTAACCCTATCACTCACCACTTCAATTTCCTTCTCCTCTTCTTCACTCTAGTCTGCATCATCATCATAAACAACTTTCACTTTCTTTGACTTGGACATGGTCTTCTTAACAGATTTTGTTGGTGCGATAGACATCCTGGCTGACTTCTTTGAAGAAGCCTTAGCCTTTGTGGGTTTTGGTTTCTCAGCCACACCTGGAGCAGATTACTCCTCCTGTTGGACCAGGCCCAACTCAGTTTCTTCATCTCAATAGCCTCAATAGGCTCTCCAACTTTTGCTTTTCCTTTTGCTGCCATCTTCTTCTTGCTCTCCTTCAGAGCCTTTTCTAATTTTTCTTCTTCGTCTCTCAAAGTGCTACGAGTAGCTCTAACTTTTGGAGCAGACACACCAACAACTTCAGAAAGTTTCCTTTTCTTTGAAGGAACTGGGTGAGTTTCCTTATTGGATTTCTGACTCCTTCTTCTCTTGGGATTATAAGACTCCCCTAGTTTTCTCAACCTTTCCGCCAATGTTTCTTCCCCCGATGAACCATGTTCATCTATAGCTTTCTTCAGACTTGCAAGACCTGCTGCAGCTTCCTCTACTATGCTCCCCCCTAAATCAATGACTTCTTCTCCCATAGTTTCAGGAATGGGGTCACAGATAACAAGTGTTGCACCATCCTCCCTAGATCCCCTCACATCTTCTTCTCCCTTTCTATCAGGAATTCTTTCTTTTCTCCCACCCTTCTTTCTTCCAGGTATTTCGACATCAACAACAGACCCTACCAATACGAATCTTTTATCAACAGAAGTAAGTTCAGACTCGATTTCAAGATTACCTTTTTCAGAAATTGTTGAACCACGTGCTTCTTCCTCATTAGCTTATTTGAAGGACTCATTTGATGAATCTGACTTAGTGCCTTTGCCTGCTTTAATAAGATCCTCCAAGAATTTTTCCCTAGCCCCATAAGCAATAGATTTTCGGGCAAGAACTTTAACACGACGATTCTTGGGGGCAGGAGTAGGGTTTGGAGTGGGTTCAAGAATGGGTGTGTTTTCTGGGGATGATGTAATTTTTGGTGATTCGGAGCTATAAATAGATGGAGAATTGTAGAAAAATTCAGAATTTCCTCCATCGTAATCATGATTAGGTGAGGAATTAGATGAGGAAGCTGGTAGAGATAAAGACATTTTTTTTTCTTTGTTGAAAGGAAAGGACTAGTTTTGCAGGTTTTGGGTAGTGTAATATGAGTTAAACTTTGTTTGAGGGAAGCTTTATGGAGAGACGAGTAATGATTACCTTTTATAACATATGGCCATTAAATTTACAGCGGATAAAAATTTATTCAAGTCGAAGTCTAATGGTTGTAAGAGTGTCATTGATTTGACGGTTAAGTGTTCCCTGTTTTTAGGCTAATTGAGTGTTGATGTGACTTCTTGGAACGGGTTCATTTATGGATTAGTACAAAGACTTAGGAATGAACCAATTATGGATACACTCCTGCTCATGTGTGACTATAATTGAATTACTATATGGAGAAGAGTATGTACTTCGTCGGTCAGATGAATCATCATATATGAACCGGGTTCATCCTATTTGAAATCTTTAAATTGCCTCAATTTACAAAGATAGATAAACATAATTAGTATCCACGGAATCATATTAATACATGGCACAAGTGTATGGCAATTAAGACATAATGATGAACAATTATTAATCTGATTACCTAATTAAAATTTTCTAGCCATAAATTCATTTATATAAAAATTTTCTTTCTCTTCAATTAGGTGATCTTAATCATCCCTAATTCCAGTCTATTTCTCTCAAAATGTTCCCTACTAAGTGCTTTAGTGAATATATCAGCAATTTGATGATCAGTAGCACAAAATTCGATTGAGATCATTCCTTTTTCATAGTTATCCCTTAGGAAATGGTGTCTAACATCTATATTCTTAGTCTTTTGTGATGGACCGGGTTCTTCGTCATACTTATAGCGTTGGTGTTATCACAAAATATAGGAATGCATCCCACATCAATACCAAAGTCTATGAGTTATTTTCTTATCCATAACAACTGGGCATAGCATGAGGCTGCATCCACATATTCAGCCTCAGCAGTAGACAAGGCTACTGATTTTTGTTTCATAGTTTCCCAAGACACAAGGCATGAACCCAAGAAGCGAGCCATACCTGAAGTACTTTTCCTGTCAACCAGGAATCCTGCATAATCAGCAGCAGCATATCCTACAAGGTTGAAATTACTACCTTCAGGATACCAAAGGCATAAATAAACAGTGCCTTTCAAATATCTAAAAATTCACTTTACTACAGTGAGGTGGGACTCCTTTGGATTTGCCTGAAACCTATCACACAATCCCACACTGAACACAATATCAGGTCTGCTGGCAGTGAGGTACAATAGAGACCTAATCATCCCTCGGTAAAGCTTATGATCAATGGATGAACCAGGTTCATCCGCATCAAAATTTGTAGTTGTGGCTATGTGAGGGTCTATTTCTTTTGAGTCTTCCATTTTAAAATTCTGGAGCAATTCTTTCACATACTTTTGCTGGCGGATCATTGTTCCATTTGGGTTTTGCTTAATTTGCAAGACTAAGAAAAAGTTTAGCTCACCCATCATGCTCATCTCAAACTCACTTCCCATTAGCATAGCAAATTCCTTGCTCAATTTCTCAGAAGTCACTCCAAATATGATATCATCCACATATATTTGCACAACCAAAATATCCTTACCTTTTTACCTTAAGAACAAGGTACTATCAATTTTGCCTCATTTGTACCCATGTTCTAGAAGGAATTTTGATAATATTTCGTACCATGCTCTTGGTGCCTGTTTGATACCATATAGAGCCTTGTCGAGTTTGTATACGTGGTAAGGTACTCCTTACTTTCAAAGCCTGGAGGCTGCTTGACAAATACATCTTCCTTCAGATAGCCATTTAGAAAGGCACTCTTAACATCCATCTAATGAAGAGTGAATTCCATGTGTGCATCAAATGCTATAAGAAGTCTGATTGCCTCCAGTCTTGCCACGGGGGCAAAGGTCTCATCATAGTCAATTCCTTCTTATTGACTATATCCTTGAACAACTAATCTTGCCTTATTCCTTGTAACAGTTCCATCCTCATCGAGCTTGTTCCTGAAGACCAACTTGGTGCCAATTAAAGATCTACCCAATGGCCGTCGTACCAAGTGCCATACTTGACTTCTTTCAAACCGATTCAGCTCTTCTTGCATGGAATTTACCCA
>ML369472.1:89173-118575 GCA_005239525.1 Nicotiana knightiana
AAAGACATCAAATGCGCACAAATTTTTCAAGGATGATCTTGTCTTGATTCTAGATGCCAAATCTGTTATGATGTTCTCAAGAGGGTGAGAACTCTGATATCTGTGTGGCTTAAGTACCACTTGTTCATTCCTAGATGATTCCATGATGCCTTGTTGTTGTAGAGCAGGATCAGGGCCAGGTTGCATATGTTGAGTTCCCCCTGTCATGATTCTTAGAGTAGTTAAACCTAGTCCATCACCTGTTCCACCTTTCATGCTTGTTTCAGTGTGATCACTGTTTCTTACCAGTCCAAGCTCCTCATCTTCAGGTTCTTGTCTCTCAGCATGAATGTTAGTTTCATCAAAGACAACATGTATACTTTCTTCTACACACATAGTTCTTTTATTATACACTTTATAAGCTTTNTTTGCCATTATTGTGTACAAAACACTTGCATCCAAAAGCCCTAAAGTGGGATATTTTGGGCTTTCTCCCTTTAAGGAATTCATAGGGAGTTTTCTCTACTAGAGGTCTAGTCATGCATCTATTGATTATGTAGAAAGCAATATTTATTGCTTCAGCGCAGAAGTTGTGAGGTAGTTTGCTAGATAGGAGCATAGTTCTTGCCATGTCTTCAATAATTCTATTTTTCCTTTCAACAACCCCATTTTGATGTGGGGTTGTAGGAGAAGAAAAGTTATGATTAACACCACGTTCATCACAGAACTCAGCAAACTTAATATTCTCAAATTCAGTACCATGGTCAGATCTTATTGATGTCAGTCGATGTCCCAATTGATTTTGAGTTTTCTTGACAAATGAGGCGCACATATCAAATTCTTCATCCTTAGATTCCAGGAATAAGGTCCAAGTGAACCTTGAAAAATCATCAACTAGCACAATCACATATCGTTTACTACCTCTACTTAAAGTTCTCATAGGACCACATAGATCCATATGAACCAGCTCCAACATCCTGGTGGTACTAACCATTTTCTTACTTTTGAAAGAGGACCTTACCTGCTTCCCCCTAGAACATGCCTCACAAACTTTGTCTTCCTTGAACTTAATGTTATGAAGTCCTACCACTAAGTCCTTAGAGACTAGTTTGTTAAGCTGAGTTAGATTTACATGACCAAGTTGTTTGGGGCACATGAGGGGATCACTGTCCAACACACTTAGACAAGTGAGTTCATTTCCAAACAATGTGGAAAAATCTATGACATAGATGTTATTCATTCTTTTTCCCTGCAAAACAATCTTGTCAATAAGCAGGTTAATCACAAAATATTTTGTGGAAGTAAAATCAATCAGGTTACCTCTGTCACATAGTTGTGATACATTGATCAGACTATATTTCAAGCCATCAATTATATAGACATGTTCAATAGATCATGTATCATCCTTACCTACCTTACCAACCCCGATGATTTCACATTTCTTCCCGTTTCCAAAGAAGACACTTCCTCCTTTGAGACTTTCAACTGAAAGGAACTGTTCCATGTTCCCAGTCATATGCTTTGAGCAGCCACTATCCAAGTACCAAATCTGGCTGCCTCCTCTCACTTGAACCTACAAAAGGAATCAAAGGTTAGTCTTAAGAACCCAAACTATTTTGGGTCCTTTTCTATGAGAGAATGGATAAATCAAATAATTTCTGAACAAATTTGGCAGCCATATTTTTTCTTTTACAAACCTCTCATTTTTCCGACTGGTCTGCTCTTTTGTAGTACACTCATATTTTTAGTGTCCAGTCTTACCACAATGGGTGCAAATTTTATTCTCAGGAAGAGTGAGATACTTGTTTTTGGGATCCCACTTGGGCAATTGGATTCCAAAGCCAATCCCTCTCATGTTGCTACTATGATTCTCTTGAAGCCATATCAGGGCGTCAGATGATTTATTCAATTTACAAGTTCGATCTAATTCATTTTGACTTCGCCAAGTTGTTCATTAAGAGTTCTTATTTGTTCGTCCTTGGCATACATCTTATCTTTTAATTTTCCTATGTTTTTCTTCTAACATGATATGAAAATGATCAACAACCTTTTTACTTGATCCTAGCTTTAGATTTAAGTTTTCAGATTTTAGTTCTTGAATCTCAGTTTCAAGAGTATGAACCTGGTTCAATAAGTCAGTGTTTTTCTTTTAAGATTCACTGACTCTGATTTCCAGGTTTATGCATTTTGCTTTTAGCATTGCACATTCTTTAGATAGTTGATCCTTTTCTTTGGTTTTTTCCTCAGAATCATCTATGAAATCAAATGGCAACTCATAGAGTTTTTCCTTAGATAGGAATTTACTTTATTTTTAAGATGAGAGATACTTACCTCTGGTTCTTAATGTGATTCCTTGTCAGATTCTCCAATTTCCATGAGCGCATGATCTTTAGTCTCCTCATCTTCTTATTCTTCATCTGAACTTTCCCCCCAAGCAGAAATTAGAGCATTTATTGTGTTTGTCTTGGGTTGAACATGTTCCTTCCTCGTGTTCCTTCTCTAATATCTTTCCTTTTTCCACTCTACTTCCCACTGAGGACAGTTTTTGATGAGATGGTCAGTCTTACCACATTTATAGCATCCCTCGTTGGTTGGTCGTTCTGGAGACTTTGCTTTGTTGTAGTTTCCTCCTCTAGAGATGCCTTTCTTCCTCATGAGAAAGTTTCTAAATTCTTTGGTGATCATGGCCATCTCATCATCTTTCAGATATGCTCCGTCAGTGATTCTTAGGGATAAACTCCTCTTGTTCTTTGGACCATCCATCTTCTTTGTCTGCCTTCTCAGTTCATAGGCAGTGAGGTTTCCAATTAGCTCATCCAATCTGAGGGTTGCCATATTTTTAGATTCCTGGATAGCAGTGATTTTGCTTTCCCAAGAAATAGGCAAGACCCTTGTTAGGATCTTCTCAACCTTGTCCTCTTCAAGAATTATTCTTCCAAGAAACTTCAGTTTATTAGTCAAGGTTGCGAACCTTGTGTACATCTCTTGAATAGTCTCTTCTTCTTTCATAGTGAAGTTTTCATACTAAGAGTATAATAGAGTACCTCTTGACCTTTTTTCCTGAGGTGTTCCTTCATGGGCTACTTGCAAGGTGTCCCAAATCTCTTTGGCAGTGGTGCAGCTTTGGATTTTGTTGTACTCGCCTGGACCTAGTCCACATACTAGCCACTTTTTGGCCTTTTCATTCTTCTCCCATTTCTTAAGATCCTTAGCAGTGCAATCGTCTCTTGTCTTTGGTACATCTATACCATTAGTGACTATGTCCCAGAGTTCATAGTCTTCTCCAATTAGGTGATCATTCATCCTATTTTCCACCATGAGTAATACTGGCCATTGAAGAGTGGTGGCCTTGCAGTTGATTGACCTTCCCAATTTCCAGGTGGTGCACTTATCTTGATATTCTCCAAGGTGTTAGCTTTTCAAGGATAACATGCTCCGATACCAATTTATGTTTAAGACTTCAATACCACACAAGAAGATAGGTTACTTTGTGTGGTACCCAATTTTCAAATGCTGTCTTAGTAGAAGAACCTGGTTCTTCTTCGTGTTCCAACTATTACTGTTGCGGAATAATAAAAAGCAGTAAAGTAAAAACACAGAGATTTTTACGTGGAAAACACCTGGCTCAAAAGGTGAAAAAACCACGACCTACTCCTCAGTAAGATTTGCTCAACTCTTCACTAAAAACACCAAACGGACTTACAAAATAAACTCTTTTGTAATCCTAAGGATTAACTCTAACCCTTGGTAGTAACTAGCCCCTAGCTATATTCTACACACCTCAAATTAACTCTAACTTGATCAATACGTACCTATTACAATTGCTTCTATGAAAGATGAAAGATACAATAATAAAAACTCATACTACAATTAACTGGACTCAAAAAATAATCAGATGGAACTGGTTCTTCTAGTTGAATTGTAGCCTTTGCATCGCACAATGATTCTGCTAGCAAAAATAACTCTGAGAATTTTTCTTTCAGACTTTGATTCACTTCAGCTTTGTGCGTATTAAATTCCAGCAGAAATACATCATGTATTTATAGAGTCAATCGTTGAGCTTGTGTTCCAATTCCAGTTCAACTCTACCTGGGTGAACCAATTCGAACCAAACTCAACTTCCTTTCTTTTGTTACTTTCCCTGCTGAATTTGACTTCAATTAATCAGATCAGTTTGCAACATTTTCGCATTATGAGACAATCTCTTAGTTCACTGATATTTCATATTCAAAACATCTCCTAAGCATATACGGTTCATGTGCCATCTCGTCAGTTCACGATGTGTGCTCTGATGGACCTGGTTCAATTGGTCAGCCTTTTGTCAATCTTCAAAAATATGCAGTAACATGGGTCAACACACAATTTTTGTTACAGAGACTACTTGTTCAGAATCAGAGGATTCTGTTGCTTCCCCCTCAGTTGCTGACTTGAAGGAGTCATTGGAGTTTTCTAATTCTTGATCCTGACTTGCTTGAAGTTTGACATTTAATTTTCTGGCGAGAGAACCTGTAGCCTTTGTTTTTCTGGCAAGCATTTTAACCCTCCCTTTTCTTGGTTCTGGATTAGGGCTAAGTTGAGGAATGGTGAGGCTGGGTTGAGACGGGATGGGATTTTGTTGAGGAGTGGTGTGATTGGATTGATATTAAGTAGATCTTGATTGTGAGAGTGTAGTGTTGTATTGAGGTGTGGAGGAAGAGGCCGAAGATAGGGTAGCAGGTGGCGGAGTACAAACCATTGTTTATTTTGGTTGAAGAAGAAAGTAAAATATGGATCAAGGTTTTGAGTAGAGAAATATGGAAGGGTTTCGACGGTTGTAGAGTTGATGAAGGCTTTTAGAAGCAATGATGGGGGTTTTAAAGGGGATGGGTAATTAATACATAACGGTAGCCTTTTGGGTCAAATAGAAGTCTAATCATTTCTGTAATTAGTCAATTAGAAGTGACAGTTACAACTTCCCTAGAATCTAGACTTTTTAATTTGATGGGATTCTTAATGTAGACGGAACTGGTTCAAAGAGGTTAATGGATAAACTTTTGAAAGGATTTTGAGATTGGGTAGATTTCTTCTCATGATTAACTATTAATATTTCAAAGTGTGTATAGTGGAGAACACATACCTTGCCTTACAGATGAACCAACACAGTGACCCAGGTTCATCTTTTAAGAATCTTCTTGATCAAGCCTCTATTTTCAACAATAGAGAAAAATCATTAGGAACCAATGAGTCATTCGAAACATGCAAAAAGAGTATGTTATTTACAGCATGAGACTGTGTAACAGTTAATCTGATATATTTACACAAGTTTCAGATTTTCTGGCCAAAAAAAAAAATATTATGTACATTCTCAACTGGTTCAATTAGGTAATCTTAATCATCCCTAACTCTAACATGTTCCTTTCAAAATGCTCTCTACTCAGTGCTTTTGTAAAGATGTCAGCAATTTGTTTATCAGTAGCACAGAATTCAATAGAGATCAATCACTTCTCATAATTGTCCCTTAAAAATGATGTCTAACATCTATGTGCTTTGTTATTTTATGATGAATGGGGTTATTTGTCATACTGATAGCACTAGTGTTATCACAAAAGATAGGGATACATCCAACATAATTTCCAAAATTTATCAGTTGATGTTTAATCCATAATCGTTGAGCACAACATGAGGCTGCAACCACATACTCAGCCTCAACAGTAGATAGAGCTACAGAATTCTGCTTTTTAGTGGCCCATGACACATGCCCAGAAAAGGTGCCATACCTGAGGTGCTCTTTCTATACACTAGAAAACCTGTATAGTCAGCATCAGCATATCTCACAAGATTAAAGTTACTGCCTTTTGGATACCAAAGACATAGATCAGTGGTGCCTTTTAAGTATCTCATGATTCTCTTTAATGCAGTTAGGTGGGATTCTTTTGGATTAGCCTGAAATCTTGCACAAAGTCCTACACTGAAAACAATATTAGGTCTACTAGCAGTGAGATAAAAAAAATGAACCAATCATTCCCTTATACAAACTTTTGATCAACAGATGAACCAGGTTCATCTACATCTAGTTTTGTAGTTTTTGCAATAGGAGTGTCAATTTCTTTGGAATATTCCATATTAAATCTTTTAAGAAACTCTTTCACATACTTTTGCTGATGGATCATAGTTCCATTTGAATTTTATTTAATTTGTATGCCTAAAAATAAATTAAGCTCATTCATCATGCTCATTTCAAATTCACTCCCCATTAGTTTAGCAAAATTCTTTACTTATATTTTTAGTAGTTGCTCCAAAGATTATGTCATCTACATATATCTGAACTACAAAGAGATTTTTACCTTTTTTCTTTAAGAATAAAGTACTATCAATTTTACCTCTCTTGTAGTCATGCTCAAGAAAGAATTTGACAACCTTTCATCCCATGCTCTGGGAGCTTGCTTGAGTCCATATAGTGCTTTGCCAAGTTTGTACGCATGATCATGATCTGAGGTTGCTTGACAGACACTTCTTCCTTTAGATAGACATTTAGGAAGGCACTCTTGACATCCATCCGATGAAGGGTGAATTCCATGTAAGCAGCAAAGGCTATGGGGAGTCTTATTGCTTCCAGCCTTACCACTGGAGCAAAGGTTTCATCATAGTCTATTCCTTTCTCCTGATTGTATCCTTGAACCACCAATCTTGCCTTGTTTCTTGTATCTGTTCCATCTTCATCAAGTTTGTTTTTGAAGACCCATTTTGTTCAAATTACTGATCTATCCAAGGGTCTTGGTACCAGATACCAAACTTGACTTCTTTCAAATTGGTTGAGTTCATCTTGCATTGTATTTACCCAGTCTACATCCTCCAAAGCCTCGGCAGCATTTTTAGGTGCAATATGAGATAAGAAAGCGTCAAAAGCACAAAGATTCTTCAAAGAGGATCTGGTTTTGATTCCAGAGGTTGGATCAGTGATAATTTTCTCAATAGGGTGAGAACTTTGATATCTTTATGGTTTCACAACCAACTGGTTACTCCTTAATGTTTCTTCAGTGCCTTGTTGTGGTGGAACAGGATCATGTACAGGTTCCAATGAGGTTTGGAAATTTTTTTGTTGTTCAGTTCCCCCTATAATGTTGCTAGGGAGGCATGAACCTCTTCCATCACTTGTTCCTTCCTCCAGTGTTTCTCTTGTTTGGACTGAGTTTCTGACCAGCCCAATTTCTTCATTTTTTTGCTCCTGTGTCTCAGAAAGAATGTTAGTTTCATCAAAAACTACAAGCGCACTTTCTTCAACACACATAGTTCTTTTGTTATAGACTTTATAAGCCTTACTATGTGAAGAATATCCCAAGAATACTCCCTCATCACTTCTGGTAAACTTATCTAGGGAGTCTTTACCATAGTTGTGCACAAAGCACTTGCAACCAACAGCCCTAAGGTGGGATATGTTGGGCTTTCTCCCTTTAAGTAGTTTCATAGGGAGTCTTCTTTACAAGTGGTGTTGTCATGCACCTATTTATGATATAACATGCAGTATTAATAACTTCTACCCAGAAGCTATGAGTTAGTTTACTAGAAAGAAGCATAGTCCTATCCATATCTTCAAGTGTCCTATTATTTCTTTCAACCATTCCATTTTGTTGTGGAGTTCTAGGGGAAGAAATGTTGTGATATATGCCATGCTCATCACAAAAATTCAGCAAATTTAGCATTTTCAAATTTAGTGCCATGATCAGACCTAATTGATGCAAGTTGATTTCCTAATTGTTTTCGAATTTTTCTAACAAAAGAAGCAAACATGTCGAATGCCTCATCTTTAGATGTCCGAAAAAATGTTTAGGCAAATCTAGAATATTCATCAACAAGCACCATCACATGTCTCTTACCACCTCTGCTTAATGTTCTCATAGGACCACAAAGATCCATATGGACCAGTTCCATCGTTCTGGTGGACTTACTACTTTCTTGCTTTTGAAAGAGTGTCTTACTTGCTTCCCTCTTGCACAAGCCTCACAAACTTTGTCTTACTTGAACTTAATGTTAGGTAGACCTATCACTAAGTCCTTGGAGAGTAATTTGTTAAGTTGACTCAGACTTGCATGTCCAAGTCTCTTATGCCAAAGGAGGGGATCACTGTCAAGCACACTTAAGCATGTTAATTGATTTTCTAAAATTGTGGGCAGATCTATGATGTATATATTGTTCACTCATTTTCCCTGCAAAACAATATTGTCAGTGATAAGATTTATTATAAAACATTTTGTAGAGGTGAATGCTACCAAGTTACCTCTATCACACAGTTGTGACACACTGATTAGGCTATATTTCAAGTCATCTATCAAGTAGACATTCTCAATGGAATGAGTGTTATTCTTACCTACCTTACCAACCCCAATGATTTCACCTTTCTTTCCATTTCCAAAGGAGACATTTCCTCTTTTGAGGTCTTCAAGTGAAATGAACCGGTCCTTGTTGCCAGTCATGTGCATTGAGCAGCCACTCTCCATGTACCATATTTGGCTTCTCCCCTTCACTTGAACATAAAAAAAGAAATTAGGGGTTAGTATTAGGAACCCAAACTAGTTTGGGTCCCTTTCTATAAGCAAAAGGATGAAATAAATTCTTTTGAGCCCAATTTGGTAACCAATTCTTCTCTCGAACAAAACTTTTATTCTTTTGACTGGCCTGCTCTTTTGCATTGCATTCACCTTTTTAGTGACCAGTCTGGGTACAAATTTTGTAATCATGAAGAGTGAGGTACTAGCTTTTAGGATCCCATTTAGGCAGCTGATTCCCAAAGCCAAGTCCTCTCATATTGCTGCTATGATGTTCCTGCAACCATGTCAAAGTATTAGAGGATCTGTTCCATTTACAAGTTCTGTCTAGTTCATGCTTGACCTTACCAAGTTCCTTCTTCAACACTCTTATCTGTTCATCCTTCCTATACAACTCATCTTTTAGTTTACCTACATTTTCTTCTAAGGTGAGTTGAGAGTTGTCAGCTATCTTCTTACTTGTTCCTAGTTTCAGTTTTAGATTTTCAGAATTTAACTCTAGGACATATGTCTCAAGTAAATGAACCTGGTTCTTCAGAACAGTGTTTTCACTCACAATCTCACTAATTATGAGTTCTGGGTTTTTACACTTTTCTTCTAAAATTTCACACTCCTTAGATAACTATTCCTTTTCCTTATTAATTACTTAAGATTCATCAATAAAGTCTAACAATAAGTCAGAGAGTTTTTCTTTGGACACAAACTTAATCTTGTCTTTGAGATGAAGTATACTTACCTCATATTCCTCATGAGATTCTTCATCTGATTCACCAATTTCCATAAGTGTTTGTTCATCTCCATCTTCATCATCTGACTCCTCATCTGAACTTTCTTCCCAAGCAGCGACCATAGCCTTTGTTGATACTTTGTTCTTCTTGGGATGAACATGTTCCTTCTTCTGGTTCCTTCGTTCAGACATTTCTGTTTTCCATTCAACTTCCCATTGAGGGTAGTTCTTGATCTGATGATCAGTCTTCCCACATTGTAGCCACCCTCATTAGTCATTTTTTTCCGGTACCCTTGCCTTGTTGTAGTTTACACCTCTTGAGGAGCCCTTTCCTCTCATAAGATATGTCTTGAAATCCTTGGTGATCATAGCCATTTCATCTTCTTCCAGATCTGCTCCCTCAGTGATTCTTAGTGCTAGACTCATTTCCTTCTTGGGAGCATCCATCTTCATTGTCTGCCTTCTAAGTTCATAGGCAGTAAGATTTCCAATTAGCTCATCTAGTTTGAGAGTTGCAATGTTCTTGGATTCTTAAATTGCAGTGATTTTGCTCTCCTAAGAGACTAGCAGAACCCTTGTAAAATTCATCTCAACCTTGTCTTCCTCAAGAAGAGTCCTTCCAAGAGATTTTCGTTCATTAGTCAGTGTAGTGAACCTAGTGTACATATCTTGAACTGTCTCTCCTTCCTTCATAAAGAAATTCTCATATTGAGAATATAGTAGAGTACCACTGGATCTCTTCACTTGAGCAATTCCTTCATGAGCCACTTTCAAAGTGTCCCAAATTTCCTTGGTAGTAGTATAGCTTTGAATTCTATTGTACTCATCTAGACCAAGTCCACACACAAGCCACTTCTTGGCCTTAGAATTCTTCTCCCACTTTCTCAAATCCTCAGCAGTGCAATCAGCTCTTGTCTTTGGCACGTCTACTCCTTCAGCATTCTTCTTCATGGTGGCCAAAGGAAAATCAGAAACTATGTCCCACAACTCATAGTCTTCACCAATTATATGATCTCTCATCGTGTTCTTCCACCAGGAGTAGTACTGGCTATTGAAGAGTGGAGGCCTAGCGGTTGATTGTCCTTCCCAGTTGTAGGTGGTGCACTCATCTTGATCTTTCCCTAAGGTGTTAGCCTCTTCAAGGATAATCCTCTCTAATACCAATTGATGTTCTAAACGTCAATACCACATAAGAGGGGGGGGGGGGTTTGTGTGGTGTTCGATTTTTGCGTGCACTAGTTATAGAAGGANCCAGGTTCTTCTATGTGTTCCAACCTCTACTTTTTGCGGAATAATAAATACAGAAAATAAAGAACATAGAGATTTTTACGTGGAAACACCTGGCTCAAAAGGTGAAAAACCACGACCTACTTCCTAGTAGGATTTTCCCAAACCCTTTACTAAATCAGTGAGCCAAACAACATTTACAAAAACTCTTTTGTAAACCTAGGATTACCTCTAATCCCTTTGTAGAAAACTAGCCTCTAGCTATTTGCGACAAACTCCAAGTTAGCTATAACATGAAACACACGACACCTATTACAGACGCTTCTAGATAAAGCTGAAAAGGTACAAGTTGAAATCACCTAATACTAGACTAAAAGAAAATAGTTGGAACTAGTTCTTCTAGCTGGTTCAAGTAGCTTCAGAGTCGCACACTTAAATCTCACACGAACTGCTTGCAAAATTGCCTTGCTAATTTTGCTCTCAATTCTTGCTTAACTTCTGCTTTTGTGCGTGCTTGTACGATAAGAACAATCTGCAATATATAGGATTAGTAGACGAGAGAATTATTAGAGTTCTAATGCTAATCTTCCGTGGTGGAAGAGTTCTAGTTAATCTAAACTCCTAAAATCCTTACTTATCTTTGATTCTGTTCTTGCTGAATAAGGAGTCCTTATCCTTATCATTTTGCAATCATTTCGATTAGAAGATATCTCTTATTTCCCATATTTCATTTATCTCATGCATGTGCAACTCACGTGCCTTTAACTCTGTGTGTGTCTATGTCTGCCATTGATGGACCAAGTTCATCTTTGAGTTCCTTTGTCAATCTTCAAAACTATTTAATTTCTTGGGCCAACAAGCATGAGCAGCAACTTAGGATAGTGCTGCAGACTCTGAATGACAGTTAGTTGTATGCTAATTTTTTTAAGTGCGAGTTTTGGTTGGATAGGGTCTCTTTCTTTGGCCACATTGTATTAGCAGAGGGTATTCAGGCAGATCCTAAGAAGGTTGAAGCAGTTCAGAAGTGGCCTAGACCCACTTCAGCCATGGAGATCAGGAGCTTCTTGGGGTTGGCGGGTTATTATTGTCGATTTGTGGACGGGTTTTCATCTATAGCAGCCCTGTTGACAAGGTTGACTCAGAAGAGTGCTCTGTTCAGATGGTCAGACGAGTGTGAGGCGAACTTTCACAAGATCAAGACAGCTTTGACTACAACACTATTATTGGTGTACCACCAGGTTCAGGATCTTACATGGTATATTGTGACGCCTCCCATGTCGGGATCAGACTAGTATTGATGCAAGAGGGCAGGGTGATTGCTTATACGTCTAGGCAGTTGAAGGTTCATGAGAAGAATTACCCTGTTCATGATTTAGAGTTGGGAACCATTGTTCATGCACTGAAGATTTGGAGGAACTATCTTTATGGCGTTATTTGTGAGGTTTTCACGGATCATCGCAGCCTTAATTGTTTGTTGAAGCAAAGGATCTCAATTTTAAACAGAGGAGGTGGTTGGAGATATTAAAAGACTACGATATCACCATATTTTACCTTACCAGGAAGGCCAATATGGTGGCCGACGCATTGAGTAGGAAAGCATCAAGTATGGGCAGCCTTGCATTTATTCAAGTCGGTGAGAGGCCACTAGCATCAGATGTGCATACTTTGGCCAACTAGTTTGTGAGGTTGGACATTTCAGAGCCCATCCGTGTTCTAGATTACACAGTCGCTCGGTCTTCTTTGTTTGACTGTATCAGATATCGGCAGTATGACGACCCTCATTTGTTGGTCCTTAGGGACACAGTACGACACGGTGGTGCCAAGCAGGTTACTGTTGCAGATGAAAAAGTTTTAAGATTGCAGGGTCGTGTGTGTGTGCCTAATGTTGATGGGCTTGGTGAGCTGATTCTTGAGAAGGCCCATAGTTCTCAGTATTCTATTCACCCGGGCGCCACCAAGATGTACCGTGACTTGTGGCAGCATTATTGGTGGAAGAGGATGAAGAAGGATATAGTTGCTTATGTAGCTCGGTGCCTGAATTTGTATGAGCATTAGAGACCCAGTGGTTGCTTCAGCAGATAGAGATCCCTGAGTGGAAGTGGGAGCGTATCACTATGGACTTTGTTGTTGGACTCCCACAGACTCAGAGGAAGTTCGATGTCGTTTGGGTCATTGTGGATAGGCTGACTAAGTTAGAACACTTCATTCCTATGGCAGTTACCTATTCTGATCGAGGTATGAAGTTCACCTCGCATTTATGGAGGGCAGTATAGCGTGAGTTGGGTACGCGGGGTAAGTTGAGCACAAAATTTCATCCTCAGATGGAGCAGTCTGAGCGTCCTATCCAGATCTTAGAAGATATGCTCTGCACATGTGTTATAGACTTTGGATGATCGTGGGATCAATTCTTTCCTCTTGCAGAGTTCTCCTACAACCACAGCTACCAGTCGAGCATTCAAATGGCGGGGGAGGCTCAGTTATTGGTTACAGATCTAGTACAGTAGGCCTAGGACAAGGTCAATATTATATAGGATCAACTTCGCACAGCTCAGTCCAGGCAGAAGAGTTATGCCGACCATAATGTTCGTGATGTGGCATTCATGGTCAGGGAGAGGGTGTTTCTTCGGGTATCCCCCATGAAGGGTGTCATGAGGTTTGGGAAGAAGGGAAAGTTGATCCGTAGATATATCGGGCCTTTTGAAATTCTCCAGCGAGTGGGAGAGGTGGCTTATTGGCTTTCATTGCCTCCGGGGCTATCAGCAGTTCATCTAGTGTTCCATGTGTCCATGCTCCGAAAGTATCATGGTGACCCGTCCCACGTTTAGATTTCTTCTCTGTCCAGTTGGACAAGGATTTGACTTATAAGGAGGATCTGGTGGCTATTCTCTCCCAACAGGTTTTTCAGTTGAGATCAAAGAGTTATCCTTCAGTTGTGCGGTGGATAGGGCAGCATGTTGAGGCAGCTACTTGGGATTCCGAGTCGGACATGCGGAGTAGATATCCCCACATATTCACTAGTTCAGGTACTTTTCTATGTCTGTTCGAGGAGGAACAATTGTTATAGAGGTGGAGAATGTGATGACCCAAAAGGTCATCTTATGTTTTAGAACTCGATTTTGCGTTATTAAGCCTTAAGAATCTCATTTTTACCCTCCTTGATTTGCGTGCGCAGTCTGGGCGTGTTTCTGAAAAGCTTTTATATTTAAAGTTGATAAAAATAAGAATTTTTGCCTTAAAAGTTGATTTGAGTTGACTTCGGTCAATGTTATGAGTAAACGGACTAGGACCCAGACCCATCTTTTGACGGTCCCGGTGGGTCCTTATTGAAGGATGGATTCTGAGCGTATTCCCAGAATCCAACTCCTAGGTCCCTAGCTCGAGATATGAATTTTTGTTGAAAATTAAATGGTTTTAAGAATCTATTAATGTTTGGCATTTTTGATACTAGGCCGGTATTTTTGTTTCGGAGCCCGGTACATGTTCAATATAGTATTTATAACTTGTATGTGAAGTTTGGTAAGAAACAGAGTCAGTTTGACGTGATTCAGACGCTCGGTTAGGAAAATAGAAATTCTAAAGCTTTCTTGAAGATTTTATTTTATTTGATGCTAAGTTCATAGTTCTAGGTGTTATTTTGGTGATTTGATCGTGCGAGCAAGTTCGTATGATGTTTTAGGACTTGTGTGCATGTTTGGTTTGGAGCCCCGAAGGCTCGGGTGAGTTTCAGATAGGCTATGGGTGTTTTGAAACATAGAAAATCTGGTGTGTTTGCTGCAGCTGGTGTCCTGGTGCATTATTCTTTGCGATCGCGGAGCCATTCTCGCGATTGTGAAGGGGATCTGGGCTAGAGGAGAATTTTACTCTACACGAATGCGGGATTATGGTCGCGAACGCGGAGCAATGGGGGGATTGCTCTTCGCGAATGTGACCCGTCTCACGCGAACGCGTAGCTTTAGCTAGGCTGCATAGGGGAGATGAAGTAACTCTACGTGCATGCGATCCTTATCTCGAGAACGCGAAGCTCAGGGGATAAACCTTCGTGCACATGTTCAGTTACTCGCGATCGCCTTGGCCACTAAGACCCCTGCTCTTTGCGAACGCGGCAGTGTTCACACGAATGCGATGAACACTGTCGCCCGGTTCAGAAAACAGTCTCAAAACGGGACTTAAGCTATTCTTCCTAATTTTCAAAAGCTAGAAGACCTAGGGGCGATTTTCAAAAGACAATTTCTTCCCCAAAGTGATTGTAAGTGATTCTAAACCATTTTCCTTCAATTACCCATTTGCATTTCATGAATTTTTAAGCTAAAGTTTAGGATTTCCATGGTAGAAATTAGGGGTTTGGGCAGAATTAAGAATTTTGGAGAAATTGGGATTTAGACCTTAATTTGAGGTCGGATTTCAAAACTAATTGCATATTCGGGCTGGGGGGTGAATGGGTGAATGAATTTTGGTCTGAACCTCGAGTTTTGACCAAGCAGGCTTGGGGTCGGTTTTTGACTTTTTCAAAGAAAGTTTGGGAAACCTAAATTTATGCATTGTAATTGATTTCTTTAGCAATATTTGATGTTATCAAGTTAATTATGGCTATATACGAGTAGTTTGGAGGTGGAATCTAGAGGAAAAGTTGTAATTGAGTAGTGAGTGTCATGTGGATCGAGGTAAGTGTTGTGCCTAACTTTGACTTGAGGAACTAGGAACCCTTGCCTTAATTGCTATGTGAAAATCATGTGAGCGATGTATATGTGAAGTGAAGAGTACTTATGCGCTGCCAATTTATCTGTCTTTCCTGTTTCTTTCTCGTTCTTCTTATATTGTTTCTTTCCCTTCCCTAATTGCTACATGCCTACTTTTATTCCATGCCTAATTTCTACTTGTTAGATATTGTTTCTCCTTGTTGAAGGTATTTTCTATCCCTTAGTTTCATTGTCTCATGTTACTTGCTTAAGCTGTTTTTTTTATTGGTGCTTTACTGATGTTCCGGATTGGTCTCGCCGAGTAATATTATTTGTGTCAGGTTTTATTGAGTACAAGTTTTCCCTTTTTTTTGTTTTGAAGGTAAGTATTGTGAAGGGTTTTTGTTAAATTGTGAAATTTCTGTACATACTGAATAATTAATACTGATATGGTGGGATCGGGTTATACGCCGCAACAGGTGGAACAAGGGTGATATATTGAGGAGGAATAAGGGTGGATTGATATTATATGGTGGGATCGGGTTGCACGCCGCAATAGGTGAAATAAGGGTGAATTATGGTGAAATAAAGGTGAATTGTGACTATGATTATTATGATATGGTGGGATCGGGTTGCATGCCGCAACACTTATTTATATTATGTTATTTATGTTATTAAGAGGAAATAAGGGACGATAATGATATTTACAGGTGTATCAGGTTGCGCGCCTCAACATCCTATATGTTTATGCTTTTCTTTGACTGTGCTAGTCGTACGATAGTTTTGAATTGCACTTAAGGATTGGTTATAGCTTGACACTGATGTAATACGTTGGGTACTGTACTTACTTCTTGCAAGATGTTGCTCTACTTTATTCTGTTTTCCTTCCCGTTTTGTTACTTACTGTATGCAGAATACATTGTGTGACCCGCCGTAGCCTCATCACTCCTTCGTCGAGGTTAGGCTCGGCACTTACCAGTGCATGGGGTTGGTTATACTGATACTGTACTCTGCACTTCCTGTGCAGATTTTGGAGCAGGTAGTGGCTGATCGAGGAGTTGGCTGTAGATTATACAACTAGGAGACCCAAGGTAGTCCTACTGGTGTCCGCAGGCCCTGACACCCCCTCCTATACTCCTATACTTACTGTTTTACTTTACTTCCCAAACAATTGTATTTTCTTTCGAACAAATGTTTGTAGAAAATCTTAGTGTGTTCGTGAATTATGGCTCTGGATTCCGGGTAGCAATAGCATGTAATTGATATTGATATCTATACATCTTCATGTTTATTTCGCTTTATTTTTCTTGTTTACTGATAATCATTAAAAATAGAAAGAATTGGCTAAATAACGTCAAACGTTGGATTGCTTGGCAAGTGTGATGTTAGGATCCATCACGGTCCCGGCGGTGGGAATTTCGGGTCGTGACACATTAAGACCTTTGTAATATATGTTGACATCCAATTTTGTCTCTCCTTTATTCCAAACTATTTGTTTGAGCTTGTAATATTACTAATAATGTAAGAATAATTATTGTACCATTGTTATCCCAAAATAGACATATTTAGTATCATTATTTTTATTATTGTTATAATCTTTACTATTATTATTAGCATTGGATATTATTATTATTATTATTATTATTATTATTATTATTATTATTATTATTATTATTATTATTATTATTATTATTATTATTATTATTATTATTATTATTATTATTATTATTATTATTATTATTATTATTATTATTATTATTATTATTATTATTATTATTATTATTATTATTATTATTATTATTATTATTATTATTATTATTATTATTATTATTATTATTATTATTATTATTATTATTATTATTATTATTATTATTATTATTATTATTATTATTATTATTATTATTATTATTATTATTATTATTATTATTATTATTATTATTATTATTATTATCATCGTATTTTGTGAAAAGTGTTTCACTTCTCTTTATTTAACCAACTAGTAATATTTCTTTAATTCCATAGATTATAAATATTTACTTTAATAATACTATACCATTGATTTGACAATCAATCGAATAGTTATTTTTTCAAATCACTTTCTTAATTCCTCACAATTATAGTATTTGTATAATTACTTTTTAAGTAATACTATTATATAGTATGATTAGTCCTAATTAGAAGTTCAAAGAGTTTAGAAAGAAAGAAATCAACAAATTAAGCCCAAATCTTTCCTCTACAAATGAGCACATCAAGAACAAGCCCAATTCAACTGGACACTTAGGCTCGTCCTCCTTCAATACGAAACTTGGTCTCGTCCGCCTTTAATAGGAGACTTGGGATTGTCCGACTTCAATTGGATACTTAGGCTCGTCCGCCTTCAAATAGGACACTTAGGTTCGTCCGCCTTAAATATGACACTTAGGCTTGTCCACCTTCAAATAGGACATATCCGGTTCATCCACATTCAAATAGGATATATCATGGTTGTCTACTCTCTAATGAGACATATCGGGCAATTCTACCCAAAAATTTCCAAATATGCTCAAGTCCCCAAAGACAACTGGAGACATCATTCAGCCACACGACTCCATCATCATAAGCCACATGGCTTCATTCCTACTTTAGCATCGACTAACCCTCTACTTTTCATGACTTTACAACTCTACAAATGACTTTAAGCCTGAGCTTTACAGGCAAGTTTTTTCAAGACTCTACAAGCATCAACCTTAAGTCCACCGTTCAAGATCGGCGGCGTCATCATTAATTTATAGGAATTTTTATGAAAATTTTATAAGCATAATCGTCACCGCGACATCCATGATTTTTGCATAAGACTCTACAAGATGCAGTTCGTAGAGCGATGTCATTTCTTATTGCCACGACTTCACTTTCACTCATATAGCTTAACGACTTTACTCTTATAATTATATTTTTTGCTTATTTATTACTTTATCTTATTTATTAATTACTTTATTTAGACTTGACAGGAGATAGAACCCAAAACATCGAATGTAAATACATGATATACAACATACGTGGAACAACATCTTAGCAATGAACTGGGGCAGTTTTCTTGAAAGGAAATCATACTCGCCAGCATAAGTCAAAGGTCTACTTTCGGACTCCGCTCGGCCTCACTATCAAAATTCCTAATCAAAATCCTTATTTCAAACATCTTTTCTTTCAATCATGACCTACCCAGTGCCTAACACCCCGTGTCTCCATAATTAGACACCGGGACATCATTTTTAGGATCAACATCAATCGTTAAGTTCTACTCTAGGGTATCATAAGTTTAGAACTACATATGGTCTGATCCTCATAAAATCCGAGGTATGTAGGCGATTAATAAACCAAAGTTTGGCCATAACTCTCCCAATTTTTTTTGTTTCATAAGCCTTCCAAAATTCATTTCATAATCCTTCCAACTCTATTATTCGCATTACAAGTCGGGACAAAATTGGCTATGAAGTCAATTTCTTTGCCCGAAAACTCTTTCATCGTCTCCGGTCAAAGAGGGGCAGCTGTTGACATCCAATTTTGTCCCTCCTTTCTTTCAAACTATTTGTTTGAGCTTGTAATATTACTAATAATGTAAGAATAATTATTATACTATTGTTATCCCAAAATAGACATATTTAGTATCATTATTCTTCTAATTGTTATTATCTTTATTATTATTATTAGCATTGGATAATATTATTATGGTTATTATTATTATTATTAATTTTTTTTTTTTAAATCACTTTCTTAATTGCTCACAATTATAGTATTTGTATACTTTTGTTTAACTAATACAATTATATAGTATGATTAGTCCTAATCTTACACCTATAAATACCATATTTGATGGAGATTTCCAGCATGTTTTGCTTGCCTCTTTAGACCCTTTTACTCGCGGTTTTTATACTCTTGTCCTAGCTATTCTTCTCTCATTTTTTTTATTCGTTAGAATCACACTTTAACGATTTTTCATTCGGCCTCTATTGGTTTTGTTTAAGCATAACAGAGGCGTCTCCATACTTGTTTCTGAATTCGAACGATTTTTCGAGGTTTCAGAGTAGAGGTCGAAAATAGTAGACCTTGATGTGACCCCAGTTCCTGCACCACTAAAGGTCAGTAAAATAATTCTTCTTGTTCTTTTCTTTGAAGATCTGAAACGACTATATATTAGTTTCAATATATTGTGGTTTGTTATGTGCTGAAATTTTGACTTAGAATTAGTTGGTATGTAGAAATCATGAACTTAGGTATCTTGGTTGAATATGAAACTATGAGCTCGACTATGTTTTTATAATGTAAAAATGCCGACAATTATATGTGGTTGATAAAATTGTGTTTCTTCCTTCAAATGTCAACTTCTGCAATTTTCTTGATTAAAATGACCAATATAAACTCGACTAGCATGTATTTTCTTTTCATTTTAAGGTTGTGATTGTTGTACTCTTCATGTTAAATTAGGATTCTAATTTTACTGCTCATCCAATTTTGAATACCATAGGAAGTATGATGTTAGAAAATGGACCATTTAGCTATGTAATTTAACGATGCCCCTCAGAAGCGGCGAGTTGAATGTTCTTTCTTTTATTAGAATTCATGTATAAGATGTCTCTAACTATAGGAAACCGCTAAGGTAACTAAGAGATAATTACTAATATGTAGAAGTCCGCTTCTTCTGTATATTTGGTTTGGAATCATGCCATAGGATCTTCTTACTTGTTTATAGACTTATTTGTTATACATAAAGTAGAAATCCTACGGTTATGATATTTATAATAGCTAAGCAATGGAACTAAACACATGTAGAATATATTCTTTGGAATATGACAATTTCTAGGAAGTTTTGACTTTAGCTTATATTCATTTGACTTAACTGAATAATCGAGATGATGAATCCATTGTTTGAAGAAGAATAATAAATTTTTTTGTTCATTAACGGAAGTTATTTTGAAATCTCCGTTACATAATGATTTGTTTAGAGTATGTCACGACCCCAAAACTAAATCCCGTTGTGATGGTGCCGATCGTGGTACTAGGATAGCCGATACATTACCAAAACACATCGATATTTCAATTTAAAAGATAAGTCAAAGCTTTTCATAATAGAATCTTCATAAAAGAACTCAACTCAAAATAAAAGTGCGGAAAAGATAGCCTGACATCGGGGTGTCTCTAAGTCATGAGCAACTTGTTACACCCTATGTTTTCGTACGTGAAAGTACGCCATAAGTAAATTGATGAAAGCTCAAAAATGAGATATTACATCTCGCATTTTTCGTACATTAAAGTTTCGCCGAAATTTAATCGACGTAAGTTCGGGAATGAGATTATTTTAAGAATATAAGCATTTTATGCTATTTCAAACAAGTGACAAATAAATTCGTGAATGTGAGAGGTTAAGATAATCGAAGGAAATGAATTTCATCGAAGTTTGACATTTTGGGATAAAATACGGCCCGAGCTAAAATACCCGGTATTTATATATTAGTGTCATACAAGGTACCATATGGCTATGATAGTAAGGTGTATAAAGTGTATTAGAAGTGATTAGTATTTTATATAATTTTAGATAATTCTTAATAATGTGAGTAATTGGTTAATTATTAATTAGTGAAAGATTAACTAGTTAATTAAGGATTAATGGTTCTTAATTAAGGTATTGGGATAAGGCTTAACAAACCCAAAACGTGGCAGCCCTCTTTCTTTTCATTTGATTACTCTTAAATGAGATTAGGAGGTGGCACATTTACATGATTTAGGTAACAGCAAGCACATAAGGAATGTTATCCAAATCATAAGGGAGCTTCAACCAAGCTTTAACATTATTTTCTTCTTTTCTTAAGAGAAGGTATTCATGGTCATGTGACTGCAATATTTTAGATATCTCAAATTGGAGAATGAATGAAAAAATGCAAGGTGGTTATACAAAACTACTCGCCCATTACGGTACAAACATCAATATAAGAAAATAGCAAAAAGATCTAACGTGGGTGAAAGTTAATCTTGTGGTATCAAGAAAATTGTACTGAATGCTAACTAAAAGGAATGATGTCAATCATTTGTATTTAGGGACACCAAAAGGTGTTAGACAAGGCATTTTCAGTTGGTATTTGCAGAAAATTATGAGAATAGAAAGAGTGAAGATTTATCAAGACAACTGATGAATTGGCCAGATAGTAGTTGAACTTCTTTTATGATGCGACCTTACATGTAGATAGACTTGATGAATATTTTCTTTGTATAGCTACGTGATTGCTTCGAGCTTTTCATACTTGTTTCGTGTTTTGTCTTAATCAACGTGTGTTAAAGGGATTGTCAGGAGAAACGACTCAGGTATGTTAAGGCTAAGCTCTTCCTTCATTTTGCATGATCTCGTAATTTCACGAGCTTGATAACGAGGCTTAAAGAAAAATTCATATCCTGAAATTTACGTATATTTTCCTAGTTTTGTAAGTTACAATATTCTCTTTATCAGAACTTCATATTTATTTGAGTATTACCTTCTTCCAGTCAACAGAGCAGAGAGTCTATATACACGATATTACATTGTATTCATTACCATCGAGCTATAATCGACGGGCAAGCCCCTATTGGGCAACCTCTGATCAGATGTTAAGTTATATACCGAGCTTATTGTGGCCGAGTGCCTATGAGCGAGCCCAGTTGGTCGAGGTACAAAGCCTAGTATGGTTGAGCGCCTATGAACGAGCCTACTGCGGCAAAACAGTTATATATATATACCAAACCTCATAGGGCCAGACAGCTATTTTACTTACTATATTGAGAGAGTTGATTCAGTATCAGCAGGTAAGCATATCATCAGATTATATTTGACTTCCAAATTCTTTCACTTATTATATTATTAATTGAGTTTCAGCTTTCAGTATATTGCCTTACGTACTCGGTACATCTTTTGTACTAATACCCCTTTTCTGGGGGCACTACATTTCATGCGTGCAGGTGCAGAAGACATACATATAGACCTCCTCATTAAGTGTTTCCGAGTTCAACTTGATCGATAAGCTCCATGCTTTTCGGAGTTTCCAGGTCTAGAGCTTTATGTACATCTTGTGTATATATGTATATATGCTATGAGTAGGTTGGGGGCTGTTCCGATCACAGTGTATCCACCAGTAGAGGTTTGTAGACATATCCTGTTAGTTAATACAGTATGTTGGGCTGGTAGGCCTTTTATGTATGTTTTGTTTGTTTGCCAGATGTAGTAGTTATGACGGCCTTGTCGGCCCATGACCAAAGTATGACATCACATGATCAGAGTTCCTTAGTCACAAGTTGGTACACAAGGATAGATGAGGCACCGGATGCTGGTCTCACCCCCAGGTCCTAGGCGTGACAAAAGTGGTATCCGAGCAATTCTGTCCTAGGGATTCTACAAGTCGTGTCTAGTAGAGTCTTATTTATGGGTGTGTTGTGCACCACACTTATAAACAGGAGGCTACAGGGCATTTAGTACTGTCACTCTTTTTTCTTAATCTAGATCGTGTGGTAGAGCTCACTTATAAGAATTCAAATTCCGAACTTCTATTTTATTCGTAATAAGACGATGCCCGCATTCCGAAAAGTGGTCGATAAGAGATTTAGTTATGGAAGTGTTGAATTAGAAGAAGTCGATTTTGCATCTTGCTTATGATGAGTAATGGATGGTTTGCGTTATTTAACATTTCCGAAGGATATTACAAAGATGTAAATGGATCTCCTTGTGAGATACCTAGATGGTGCACTCTAAAATAGTAGAGCTAGATATGAGTACTACAAGGATATGCCCTGGAATCCTGGAAGGGGTAAATATTACCTTAGCGTGGCTTCCGTCCCTGGTAGAGAAAGAATGTTTGGAAATTCGAAGAGCCAGTTGATGGAGCAAGGGGAGGTAAAAGCAAAGGAATGTTTTGTTCGAATTTTCAGAATAAAGTGATAGATAGAAATATTAGCAGGGAAGTACGAAGAGGAATATTGAAGAATTATGAGTGACATGTGATACATGGATGACAACAGTAGAGTATTACAAAATCTATAGTCAAATGAAGAAAGAGACGAGAAGTGATGGGCCTTGGGACGACAAAAGAGTATAGGCCATACAGTCACATCCTCATTTCGAGAAATAAGTTCGCGAATCTAACGTGTGTAACAGAAGGAATAGTTAGATCCTAGAGTAATAGAAACCAGTATGGATTGGTGAATAAGACAAACTAAAAATGAATTAGGAACTGAGTAATTTGATAATAGTCAGCATCATGAGAATTTCAAATTGCATTATGGCAATAACAAAATCAACAACCGAAGAAGATCCATGATGAATTGAGAGAATGGTCATTCATGGAGACGCTTCCCTAAAGCATGCAGTATGAGAAAAGTTAAGCTTAAGGGACTGTGTGTGCCAGTTACACTATGTGTCACCATCGCAATTAAGGAATTATGGTATCCATGGTACATAATGATTACCACAAAACGAGTAAGGGTCATGGATGATGCGAAACGACGCCAAAGATGAAGAGGAAAAACATCTATAGGTAGGTCGTTGTAGCTCCAACTCTTAGCACTCCCCTAGAGGGGGGAATGCGGAATAATGTGGCATTAAGTCAGAATTAAGTGGATCTAGTAACTATGGAATGATAAAGGAAGAATGCAATAAAAATGAGAAAGGGATGAGATTCCACTTATTCAAATGTTACAGATATGCTATGATTCTAGAACATTATGTAAGCACGATGTCAAGAAAAAGAAGTAAGGGTTTCTGCCAGGGATATTATTGATAGATAAGGAGCCAGTACGTGAGTTAAGTAAAGGCAAAGGAAATAACCCAAGAAAGACTATGCGGAATATGCATATGAGAATGGGCCAACGAGTAGTTAATAGTTGATTAAGGAAGCGCCTAGTTATGGCTAGACAAGAGGATACAGAAAAATAAGCAGATCGTGCAAGATAGACATAGGGAACCCCAATATGGGGAATTCAACCTCGCAGTTATGACATTGTGATCCTTGAGAAATATATGGATAGGACTTGGGGTAGATAAAGATAATGTATGAGTGTTACGAAAATAAAAGAGAGTACCACTGGGAAGTCAATCGAAATATTAGTTCAAAAGTAACCCTACAAGAACAAGGGTGTGGAGATAAGTAACTACGGGTAATTAAAGGCGAGGAAGAGCATCAAAAATTCTATCAGGCATACGATGCAATAAGCTCGCAACCTTACAAGAGTCAGAGGATCCCCTCCCTAAGTTGTGACGACCCGACCGGTCGTTTCGGGAATCTAAGCTCCGTTCGATGGTGTAAAGTCATAAACATCTTCACGTTGTGTATATCGACCTACGTGCATGGTTAGATTCAGTTACCGGGTAATTCGGAGTCGAATTGGGAGAAAATTTTAGTTTTGGAAGCTTAAGTGATGAAAGTTGATCGGAGGTTTGAATTTTGTGTAAATGGCCTCGAAATGAGTTTTGATTAATGTCAACGGCTTCGTGTGATGATTTTGGACTTAGGCACGCGTCTGGACTTGGTTTTAGAGGTCCGTAGAGTGATTTGAAGTAATTTGGCGAAATTTAGAATTTCGGCGATTTCGGCCGATAGGTGAAATTTTGATATCGGGCTAGGAATGGAATTTCGGAAGTTAGAATAGGTTTTTAATGTCATTTGTAACGTGTGTGCAAAATTTCAGGTCATTTGAACGTGGTTTGGCAAGTTTCGGCATCGTTGGCGTATTTTGGAAGTTTAGAAGTTCTTAGACTTGAATAGGAGGTTGATTCGGTATTTTGGTGATGTTTTTGGTTTTCCGAAGGTTCGACTATGTTCGGTTAGTGATATATCACTTGTGGGAAAATTTGGTTGAGGTCCCGACGAGCTCGGGTGAGTTTTGGATAGGTATGGGTTGTGTTGCGCTCGTTTTTTGATGTTTCAACGTTGTTTCTTCAAGCATAATTCATAAAAAATTAATAAAATGAGATCCAATTTCTCTTTTTATTGAAGAATTATATTCGTGTCGTAATTATGGAGCTATAGCAAAAAGAATCGTCGAATTTGGATATCGTATGAGGAAGTTATGCTCATTTTCGTGTCGGAGAAGAGAGTTGGTGCTAGTGTTATGCAGGTGCAAAGTTAGGTCCGCACCCGCGTAGCCGCAGGTGCGAAAAATGGCCCGCAAGTACAGAATTGACAGCTGGACGCAGGTGGTTTGGTCGCACCTGCGAAAATCCCTGAGTATAGAAAAATCAGACCGCGTCATTTTAGTATTTTGAGCATATCTTGAGTTCTAGAGCTCCGATTGAGGTGATTTTTGCGGTGTTCTTCTCCTCTTTTCATGGGGGTCAATATATAAGTATTATTTTTCATTTTAATATGATTAAATAATTTTATTTTTTTAATTAATCCATATTTTGATTAGAGAATTGGGGTTGTTATCCAAAACTTTTCTGAAATGAATAATTATGTTTGAACATTGATTTGGCATCGGAATTAGATGAAATTAATATGGTTGGACTCAAAATTGAATGGTTTTTTGTAATTTATAATTTTTGTCGAGTTCCGAGGTGCGGGCCCGGGGTCAACTTTTGGGTCAATTTTTATATTTTTGTAAAGATTGAAATTTTATTATCCGGAATAGTCCCTTACAAGTTTTATGTGTATTATTGAGTTGTTTTAGAGTGATTTTGAGCCGTCTGGAGGTCTTTTCACCTGAGAAGTCTATTCTAGAGTATCGGGTAGCCGTCGTCGACGTAAGTATCTTGCCTAACTTTGTGTGGGGGATCTACCAACTACCACTTAGGATTGAGTCTTCTACATTGATTGTAGTCCGCGTACGCGAGGTGACGAGTGTGTAGTCGAAGTTATTTGCAAAAAGATTTTCCATTAGGGAGTTTTGGGTCTTATGTTCCCCGTATATGAATTGAACTTGTTATATCTAAATTCCTGATTCCTAATCTCATCTCCTCATGTTCAAGTTAGAAGTACTTGCCTTGCATTCCGTGTTTCTTATATGAACTTAATTGACTTAAATGAAGACTTTGTTTTTCCTACCGTTATGCTATGTCTTCCTTCATATGCTGCCTTATTACTGAGCATTGTTCAAACTAAGTTTATTCGGTGAAGCTAATTGTCTAAGAGAGATTGGTTATAGCTAATTTCCCTTGCCGGGATGATTTGCTTTCTTGGTTGCGAACTCGAATGTATAGAATCGGTGCTATATTTGTTTTTTCCCCCTTGTTATGTTGTTCTCTCTTTGTGTTTGGCATTCCTCTCAGTGGCTACTTCTTATGACCGAGTTGTTACCATTTTTGTGAGTTAAGTCTTTGTATTGATCTGCTCATCGCACTTTGTATTCGGCCTTGTTTGCTTTCGCGTCGGTTGTGGCAATATATGTTGTCTCTGTCGCATTCTAGTTGTTTTCCTCAGTGGCTGCATTGCACATTTAAATTGGGACTACGGACAGAGATCCGGGAGCTTCCCCCCCCCTGTACTGCATCACATATTTAAATTGGGACTACGGACAGAGATCCAGGAGATTTCCCCTTGTACCGCATCGCATATTTAAATTGGGAATACGAACAGAGATCCAGGAGCTTTCCTCCTATACTGCATCGCATATTTAAATTGGGACTACGGACAGAGATCCGGGAGCTTTCCCCTTGTATTGCATCGTATATTTAAATTGGGACTATGGAGAGATATCGGAGAGCTTTCCCCCTGTACTGCATTGCATGACAAATTCTGAGTGACGAACTGAGTTCCGGTAGTTTATGATTGAGCAGATTTGAATCGAAAGGTATAAATATATATATTGAAAAGTATAGTTGAAAAGCAATTATCTCCAGGAAAACTTATGTCTAACGGAATTCTTTTCGAAAGTATATTTGAAAAACATTTGTCTTGCACAATGATGATATTTGAAAGAGCAGTACTTGGGAAAATATATTTTGAACATCACGTATGTTGATGATATTTGAAAGAGCAGTACTTGGGAAAATATATTTTGAACATCACGTGTTTTGATGATATTTGAAAGAGAATTACTTGGGAAAATATATTTTGAACATCACGTATGTTGATGATATTTGAAAGAGCAGTACTTGGGATGAACAACATGTGTTTTGATGATATTTGAAAGAGCAGTAGTTGGGAAAATATAATTTGAACATCACGTGTTTTGAGGATATCTGAAAGAATAGTACTTGAGAAAATATATTTTGAACATCACGTATATTGATGATACTTGAAAGATCAGTATTTGGGAAAGTGTATTTGAACACCCCATATTTGAAGAGACTATGCTATAAAGATTTCTCCTTATAAAAATATATAAATATACATTCAGAGAAAGTATGTTTCAAAGAAGAAATTTCTCTATTCCGAAATGATTATATCTTTAAAGTTTTCAAAATGAACTCACGATTTAAAGGTTTTCACTCGAAGGTTTGACAAGTTTTATTGAGTTATTGGCTAAGGCCTGACATGAATAAATTGATGTAGTGTTTAGTTGCTAGTGTTTTTATTGGGTTAGATTTCCCACCATTTCGATTGCATTCTTTCAATTCTCTTTGCGTATTTCTATTATGTTGTCTGTTGATCGTGATTATTGATTTTCCTTCCGTATTACTCGATCGTATCATTAATTACTTTGAGAAGTTGTTAGATATATATTTCGTTTCGGTCCTTTATACATGTATGCCTATTTTACTTATTAGACCGGTGGTGTCTTGACTAGTCCTAGTCATTACTTCACCGAGGTTAGTCTTGATACGTACTGGGCACCGTTGTGGTGTGCTCATACACTTCTGCACATTTTTGTGTGCAGCTTAAGGTTATGGTTGTTGGTAGCTGCACATATCGTTGCTGAGGAGACTCAAGGTAACCTGCTGTTGCGTTCACAGGTTGCGGAGTCACCTTCTTGTTTTATTTCTATTCAAATCTACTTACTTATTCCTAGATAGTTGTACTTGGATTTGATAGAAGGATTTCGTAGAGATTATGACTTGTATTTATCGGGTTTTGGGAATTTGTAAACTCTGTCAAGAATTTTATTTCGAATTAAAAAAAATCTACATTATTGTTGTTTTTCAGTGGAAATGTTAGGCTTACCTAGTCCCTAAGACTAGGTGGCATCACGATACACAACGGAGGGAAATTTGGGTCGTGACAAGTTGGTATCAGAGATCTAGGTTCATAGGTGCTACGAGCCATAAGCGGGTTTGGTAGAGTCTTGCAGATCGGTACAGAGACGTCTGTACTTATCTTCGAGAGGCTACGGAACTATCAGGACAATTTCACTTCCTGCATTCATATCGTGCAAGTTCATTGATCTTAAGGTTTGAAATTATCGTTCCATTCTCTCACCGATGGTGAGGACACGAGCGGCAATTCCAGATGATCTTACCCCGAAGCAAATGTCAAAAGGATCAGTGATAGAGGCCAACGAGGAGCACGTGCCACAGTTAAGATTCCTACCAGAGCAGTCGTTGAGGAGTCTCCAGTAGTCCTAGTTAGCAGGCAGGTACTGGGGGTGCCTGTTGCTACCCCGGACCTCAGAAGACCGGAGCGCAATTTGAGTACAATTGGTACATCGGCTCTGGCCGGGTTGATTCTAGTGCACAAGTTGCTTCACGAATCAGGGGAGGAGTTCAGATTCCCACCGTCTACACTCTAGAGCAACGAGATCATATTGGTCAAGTTCCAGTTGTCATAGCAGTACGACATGTGGTTTCAGTTCAGCCCGTGGTTGAGATAGCAACATCAGAGGTAGAGCACCTTCGGATTTAGAGGTACTGGAAGTACAACCCTTCTATCTTTCAGTGGATTGGCGGCAGGTGATGCCCAGGGTTTTCTGGAGGAGTGTCACCATATTCTTTGTACTTCGGGTATTGTGGAGACGAGCGAGATTGCTTTTGTCATGTCTTGGGTCCATAGTAGTGGATTGATCAGTGGTGGTGGCATTTGAGTTGGGGTAGCCTGGCCGAGTTAGCCTTACTAGCATGGATTCAGTTTTCGGAGATGTTTTGAGGGAGGTCGCACCTTAGTTCCGCCAGGATGTACAGCGCACGAAGTTCGAGTAGATGCGTCAGGGCGCTATGTCACCATTGGAGTACACCGTCAGATTCAGTGAGTTGGCCAGATATACACCCCACTTGGTTGCTTCAGTTAGAGGGCGAGTCCATAGATTCATTGAGTGACTCAGGCACGGTAGAGAATTTTGGGTCAATGATGCGTGGTTAGAATTCATGATTTTAAGCATTATATACCTTGCATTTTATGTGCTTTAATG
>ML369474.1:0-30428 GCA_005239525.1 Nicotiana knightiana
ATATATATATATATATATATATATATATGCGGCTTGAGAACATGATGGTGGTATAAAGATAGAATGTGTAATTCTTACATTTAGCATTGTGAAGATGGTATATGTTGTGAAAAGTTATATAATGATATATGGATTTAGCCTAAGGGAGTCATACTTGTTCAACATATTTATATTTATGGATGAGATGAGAGGTTCAAGGTAGTCCTACTTGCTAGAACTGTATTAGAGCATGGATTGAAGGGTAAAATGTTATAAGAGATTTCAACGGTAGAGTGAACATGAAAGGGAGTGAAGTGCTAACTATAATGATGTCGTAAGGCAGAAAATATTGGCCCTTAGCAATATATGTTGCAGCTATTAGCGACGTGATACTTGGATACGAAAATTAACAAACAAAGTTCCTATGAGTATAACCAATCTATCCTATTGTCAAAATATTGAGCATATCAGCATAATGATGAAATAAAAATTCAAGGTGCGATGAAAGATTTAAATGGTAAATTAAAGGTTTCTAGTTGGGAAATAAGGAGCTTATTGTAGTGGGTGGTCATGTATATGGTCAACGGTAAGTTTCCTGTGATATGACAGTTTAATAAAGACTTCGGGTGATAGGTTTAGAGTCTGAATTGGGTTTACTCTTATGTGGGGGAGCATCAGAACATGAGAAGTTCACCTTAAAGGTGACGGTTTTGGAAATAAGATTTCATATTCACGAGTCAAGATGAAGGGGAAATTTTCAGTAACTTCGTAATGAAATGGGTAAAAATATCATAAAGTATTTGTAGGGAATTAAAGACTCATTACAAGAAACAGTCAGTGAAATGACCCAACTGGTCGTTTTGAGTTCTAGTGCGTAGTTTGGTGGTTTGAGGCCTTGAGTAACTTCACTTAAGGTATTATAACTTGTACATGTGATCGGAATTGAATTTTAGGAAGTTCGGAGTTGATTTGGAAAGAAAATTCTAATTTCGGAAGCTTTAAGTTAGAGGAATTGACGAAGGTTTGACTTTTGAGTAAACAACCTCAGAATCGAGATTTGAAGGTTCCAACAGGTTCATAGATGATTTTGGACTTGGGCATATGTCCAGATCGGGTTTTGGATGACCCGAGAGCGTTTGGAATTCCGAGCCTGGGAATATCTTCGTATGGTGATTCTGGTCTTAGGAGCGCGTCCGGATGTGGATTTGGAGGCCCGTAGGTCATTTTGGGGTCATTTGGAAAAAGTTGGAAGTTGGAGGATTTTGGAAGTTTGACCTAGAGTGGACTTTTGAAATCATGGCCGGATTCCAATTCTGGAAGTTGGAGTAGGTACGTAATGTGAAATGTGACTTGTGTGCCAAATTAAAGGTCAATCAGACGTTATCTGATTGGTTTCGACATAAGATGTGGAAGATAGAAATTCAATAGTTCATTAGGCTTGAATAGATGAAAAATTTGTGGTTTTGAGTATTTGGTATGATTTGAGGCCTCGAGCAGGTCCGTTTTATGTTATGGACTGGGTCGGTATGATTCGACGGGGTCCGGGAGGCCTCGCGTGTGTTTCAGATGTGTTTGGGTTGTATCATGCTCGTGTTTGATGTTTCAACGTTGTTTTTTGGATATAAAGGGTATCATATTGATAAAACGACCTTTTATTTGTGACTGGATTGAACCATTACACCCGTATCGTAGTTACAAATTCATAGCAACAAGAATCACCGAATTCCGATGTGGTATGAGAGAGTTATGCCCATTTCTGTGTCGAGAAAGATTGCCGGTTTCTGGTGCGAACTTTGTTCTTCGCGAATGCTAGGGAGGTCCCGCTAACGCAAAGAAGGAAGTTTGGGTTGACTGGTCAACGCAAATAATTTCTCTACGCGAACGCTAAGGTTTTCTTGCGAACACGAAGAAGAAAAATCGCCTGGACATTGTTTTAAACCGAGAATTTTAGTATTTTGGGCATATCTTGAGTTATAGAGCTCCGTTTAAGGTGATGTTTGCGGTGTTTTTCTCGTATCAACAAGGGGGTAAATATATGACCTTTATTTTGATGTTTCTTCATGATTATTTGCGCTGGTTATTATTTTTATCTGTGTTTGGACTGTAGAAATTAGGATTTTGAGCCCCAAAGTTGAGAAATGGTAAATCCTTGATTTGAAGGTCGATTCATGGACAAAATTGGATGATTTTCTGGATATAGACCATCTGAGTTATGGGTAATATTTATTTTTAATAATTTTCGGAGTCCTGGAACGTAGGCCTGAGGGTTGACTTTATTAAATTTTCGAGTGGAATTAAAAATTGTTATAAATTGATTTATTACGAGTATTAGAGTATATTTTTATTTCTTGCACATTGCTTGACTAGTTTTGGAGCGACATGCACCAGTTTGAGGTGTTAGAGCGGCGTTGGAGCCGGTTATGGAACTTCGGAGCGAAGTAAGTCTCATGTCTAACTCTATGAGGGGAAACTACCCCTAGGTGTTGTAATTGATATGTGTTAGTTGTTGCGGGAGCTACGTATGCACGAGGTACCGAGAGTCCATACGTATATACATTCATGTTATTGTCCGGGTAGACTCTAGTTCACAGCATGCTATAATTGTACTATTTGGGTTCTCTCTTGCTTATTTAATTCTTATACTTCGCATTACTACTTGGGACTAGACGAACGTATAGTGATAGACTTTCTATTGTAGAGATTTGACGAGTTTCATGATTATCCTCTTACAAATTTCTCCCGCGTTATGCATTCTCATCGAATGGTTTCCTCAAATCTCCTAATAACTCACATGTTCCTTCGTGAGTGGTGTGTCGTGATGGAACCTAGTCTTAGGGACTAGGTAAGCCTAACATTAACTGAATAACAAAAATAATTAAACTAATATATAACAATTTCGAAATAGAAATCTCTATACAATTTACAATCCCAAAATCGATAGTACAAGTCATAAGCTCTACAGCTTTCTAGAAAACCTCTAAATACAATTGTTCCTAAATAAGGGTAAACAGTGTAAATACAAAATCAGAAGGTGACTCCAAAGATTGCGAACGCAACAATAGGTTTACCTTGAGTCTCCACCGCAAGATCTGAACAACTAGCTAACGATCGACTCACTCTACAATACCTGGATCTGCACGAAAACGTGCAGAAGTGTAGTATGAGTACACCACATCGGTACCCAACAAGTATCAATACTAACCTCAGTAGAGTAGTGACTAGGAACAGTCAAGACACCTACTGGACCTAACAACCTGAACAAGTATAAGTGTAGAAACAACAGAGTACGATATCTAAATAAAGACTACACATGATGACAAAATAATACGGAAATTTCAGTAAGAAAGAAAAACAACAACTAACAGTGGAACACCATAATAATGGCACAGTAGAATGAATGGAACATAATTTAAATCCGGTGACCACAGAATAAGGAAAGGCAGGTAACAACTCAACCAAAAACGACCTATTTCACACTAGGTTTTCGCCAATAAACTTCATGAGGTACCGAAGCTCAGAATATTCACAATTCACGGGTCCTAATTCTTGAACCCTAACACTTGGCATCCTCTACTCTCATTTCTATTTATAACCGCACTGACGACTCACGTGCCAAATAGATCCATTCTCACATAGAAGGCAAGTAAACAAGGGCGTGAATCTATACTCAACAATATCAAGAATCCTCTTAACTGATAAGAATGCTTAACTAAGTGTATGCTTGCGCAAGTGTTCTATCATAGTTTATGCCAGCGAGTAAGTATAGAAAATATAATGACCCGACCGGTCGTTTTGCGTTATCGAACCCCGTTCCCCTAAATGAAACTTCCAATAGCGGCTTATTGTGATTTATGACTTGCGGGAGCGGGTGGTCCCGGATTCGGAAGTGTTTGGGGTAGTAAAGGAACACTTAGTTCCTTAAGGTTGGTCTTTTTGGCCATGTTTAACTTCGGTCAACATTATGACTAAATGACCTCGGAATCGAGTTTTGACAAATCCATTAGCTTCGTATGATGATTTCAGACTTGGGCGTATGTTCGGAATGGGTTTTGGATGACCCGGGAGCGTTTCGGCGCCCAATATTGAAACAAGAATTTCCTTAAGTTCATATTGTTTTTTGGGATGTGTTTTTGTGTTATCGAGGTCCGAACGGAATTCCGAGATCAGGAATAGTTCCGTTATGTCATTTATGACTTGCCTGCAAAATTTGGTGTCATTCCGAGTAGTATAGGTCTGTTCGGCGCATTGTAAGAGTATTCTAGAACTTTAAGTTCAAAGTTTGATTCAATTTTGTATCATGAATACAGACTTGCCAGTGCCTTAGGACGGGGTCCCGAGGGGCTCATGTGAGTTTTAGACCCCTCGGAGCTAATTTCATAACACCAGAAATTCCAGGTCTGGTTTCCTTCTCCGCATTCGCGGAGGGGTTACCGCGCTTGCGAAGAAGGAACTGGGAAGGGGTGGTGAATGCCCTGTGCGTTCGCACTAAAGGCACCACGAACTCGATGGGTTGGGCTCCTGACCCAGTGCGTTCGCACACCTCCCCCGCGTTTGCATAGAGTCCAGCCATTGGGCCAGTGTAGCTACCCCTTACCATGTGCGTTCGCAGGGCCCCCTTCTCGTTCGCATAGAAGGCCCATGTGGGCCTAGTCATTTAAGGCATCGCGAACGCACTGCCCAGGCTGCGTTCGCATAGAGGAAACCACTGGGCAGTGTGTTTTTATAGCAGGATTAATTCATTTTTCCTCATCTTCTTCTTCCTCATTAGGGTGATTTTTAGCATTCAAGAGGGGAAAACGACCTAGTTATTGAAGGTAAGTAAATTCTACCCTAGTATTAGTTTAATGCATGAATTAATAGTTAAATTAACTACCTAATTGGTGAAAATTAAGGATTTGGGTAGTAACCTAGGGCTTTCAAAAATTTAGAGAATTACCCGTGAATTGTCTATGAATTCATACAAAAATCATATATTAATGATCCTTAGGTTATGGGTGAGTGTTTCCTTCGAGAATTTTCGGAATCCGAGCATGCGGGCCTGAGGTTGGATTTTGGGATTTCTTCAAGAATGATGAATTGACTAAATAAGTAGGAGGATTCCATGCTTTGAGTATAATTTGATATATTTACGTAACGTTTTATTAGTCTCGAGTCCTTGGGAGACGAGTTTGGAGTTTCGGGCGAGTTCTTGATCCGGGAAGTAGATTCGACACGAGGTGAGTCTCCTTTCTAACCTCGTAAGAAGGAATTGTCCCCGTAGGTGATTTAAATTCTATGTGTGATGTTTGTGGGGGCTACATACGTACAAAGTGACGAGAGTCCGTACGTAACGGCTATTATTATTATGTCCGGGTAGTTAGGTCCACATCATGCTTCGTGTTCTTCCTCGTAATGAATTATATGTTATGAATTCATGTGATATGTAGCATTGGTTCCCTGAGATTTATGGAATTTGATAATTTGAAGGAGTTGATTATGGAAATTAATTTTTAAAAAGAATATTGTGTGTGCATGTGACCCCTTCGCAATTTACATTCCGCAAGCAGAGTGTGATTTCCCTCACTCTCATGGGAGTGGGCCGTACACCACGACGGATTGAAAGATGCACTTATGGTTCAGGCCGTTCGACCCTCAGTAGTGCATAGATATGATTATTTTATGGCAAGGATGCACTTATGGTTCGGGCTGTTCGACACTTGGCAATGCACATACATGATTATTTTTATGTCTCAGGCCGGTTGTTCTTATCCCGTGTGCGCATGATAAATTGATACTTAATTCATGGATATTGATTTGACAGATATTTGGGGGAAGATGAAGTAGTAATTGTTTATTTACTTCCAGTATTTACTTGGATTTCAGTGCCTTATATATTTGTTGCTTTACTACCTTTACATGCGTACCGTTTTCATCATATTCTGTAAAATTATATTGTTGGCCCTTAGTGAGTGTCAAGTCGACCTCTCGTCACTACTTCTTCGAGATTAGACGGGATACTCACTGGGTACATATTTATTTATGTACTCATGCTACGCTTCTGTACTTAATTGTACAAGTTTTGAGGCTGGTGCACCTGGTTACTAGACAGGAGCTCGATTCAGATTATAGTTGGACCTGACTTCACGGTGAGCTGCTTTTTCTGACGATCTTCGGCAGCACCATGGAGTTTCTTTTGCTTATTTCCTGTCTATTTCTTTCAGACAGTGGGACTATATATTATATCTTTTGTATAATCTTTTAGTATGACCGTAAGACTTGGGACACTAGTTCCTGGCACACACGTGGTAGTTAATATGGATTACGGGTTTGTATATATATTGGATCACGCCTCCTTATGACTACTTTTGATAAAAACTGGCTTATTATCCTTTTTGATTTATGATTTAAGCTTTAACAACTTGGTATATGTTGAAATGTTAATCAAACAAGAAAGAACCCTTAGTAAAATGAGTGTTGGATTTCCCTACCCCGCTGTTGGGCGCCCTCACGACCTGAGTTAGGATTTTGGGTCGTGACAGAAAAAGAAATGGATAGCACGTAGATTTTTTTCCACGATTTTCCACAAGATAGAACTCACACATGTAAGTGCACCACTACAAAAATATCAATAACAAGAATTTCCCCAGGATATCACAAGTCATCACAAATAAATCTCGGAAACAACCCACCTTGTCTCGCCACACGTGCATAATAATGTTCCCACCTTGTCTCACCACACGCGCAACCTCCCCACCCCCACCCCCACCCCCCCACACATGTGTGTGTGTGTATATATATATATATATATATATATATATATATATATATATATATTGCCTTTTCACGCATCATGTGCAAATGTCAAAAGTAACAATAGCACGACATAAACCTCGTGCAATCCAATAACACCCGAACAACAGAAACCTCGTGCATCACAATAAAACCCGGACGACAGAAACCTCGTTCATCACAACAACAAGTACAACATCAACAATGACAATGAATACAAGAGTACGACAAGTAAATCAACTTCAGAACATTCCATCACAAAGGAACGGTAGAACTAGTTCATAAGGAATAACCACAATACAGAATACCAAGCGTAATAAGAACAACTCAACAAGGGAGAAAATAATATGTAGAACCGATCCCACAATATACAGTACAACAATAAGGGAGCTAACACAAGTCAAATAATTTTAAATAAGGACATGTCAACTAAGATATAGGATGTCTAAACTTCTTTTAAGGTTGGCAATTATGAAAGAGATACAACAAATTCAATTAAGTATACGCAACGGAAAGATAATCATAACCTCAATCAAGGCTAAACAATTACAGAAGAGATAATAATAATTTCAAATAAATATAAGAAGTTATCAAAATATAGCATGGTAATAGAAGACGTAAAAATATGTAGTTAAGTCATATAAGAGTCAAATAAGCAATGAGAGTGGATCATGAAACAATTAATTCCAATTAAAGCAGGTAGGGTGAAACTAGTAATAAGAAACTTAATCATAACATAAACAAATTCATACTCAGTGAATATAAGTAGCTAAGAACCCTAAAAGTCCAACTTTTCACAAATAAGCCTGAGCACGTACTCGTCACCTCGCGTACATGGACTACAATTAACATAGAAGACTCAAATCCTAAGGGGTAGTTCCCTCACTCGAAGTTAGGCAAGATACTTACCTCAAAGCAGATAGACCGATACTCTAAAATGAACTTCTCAGGTGAAAAGACCTCCGAACGGCTTAAATCTAGCCAAAATAATTTCAAAGCACATCTAAAACTCATAAGAAACTATTCAGGATCATAAAGCCTCAATCTTTATCAAAATCCAAAAATCAACCCAAAAGTCGATTCCTGGGCCCGCACCTTGGAACTCGACAAATTTCAAAAAATCTGAACTCCCTTTCCGATACGATTTCAACCATACTAATATTATCAAATTCCGATATCAATTCGTCCCTCGAATCATGATTTTTCATTTTGAAAGTTTTCTACAAGAATTCCCATTTTCCTCACTCAGAAACACTAATTTAATGATAAAAATAAAGATGAAAACGTGGAATATAACAAATTCTAGTTGAAGAACACTTATCCCAATGATTGGCTTGAAAAATCCACGAAAAATCTCCCAAAATCGAGGTCTAAAACTCTAAATATGAAGAAAATGGCCAAACCCTCGTTTTATATGATTCTGCCATGGACTTCTGCATATGCCGACAAGGAAGTGCACCTGCGCACACGCATTTGCGAGAAAAAGTTCGCATATGCAAACACAACTTACAAAGACGGGATCTGCACCTGCGGAAAATATAACCGCACCCGCGACACCGCAGAAGCGGAACTAGGAGCGCATAAGCGAGACGCTTCGCAGATGCGAGCGTTGGACTGCAAAAGCAGCCCTCGCACCTGCGTGGATGCCTCAGCAGAAGAGACACAACAGGTCTAGCAACAACGTCACAGATGCAACCAAGAACCTCGCTGAAGCGAATCCGCATCTGCTATCAGACCCTCCGCAGATGCAGATACACCAGAATCTTCCCAGCACCAGCTATACCCAAAATGTTCGAATTGATCTGAAGCTCCTCCGAAACTCACCCAAGCCCTTCGGGACTTCAACCAAATCTATCAACACATCAAAAAACACGATACGAACTTATACCATGCCTAAAATTTCATCAAACAAATCGAAACTATGAATCGGTTAGGAACTTTTAAACTTTCAAACTTCTAAAACTCGCGTCGAAACCTATCAAATCAACCCGGAATGGCGTCAAATTGTGCAGGCAATTCCCAAATGACATAACGGAGCTATTCCAACTCTCGGAATCGCATTCGGACCCCAATACCACCAAAGTCAACATTGATCAAACCTCGCAACCTTCCAAACTTCAACTTTTCCAACTTTCATCGAAATTCTCCAAATTACGCTACGTACCTCAAAATCCAAACCCGGACGCACACCTAAGTCCAAAATCACCATACAAAGATGTTGAAATCATCCAAAACTCATTAAGAGCCGTTTACACAATCCAATTCCGATCAACTCTTACCGCTTAAGCTTCCAAAACTAGAATCCTTCTTCCAATTTAACTCCAAAGGATCTAGTAACTGAACTGGACCACACACTCAAGTCAATACACATAATACAAAGTTGCTCAAGGACTTAGGACACCGAATAGGACTTAAATTCTCAAAATGACTGGCCGGGTCGTTACATCCCTCCCCTCTTAAACAAATGTTCATCCTCGCACATGCCAAGAATCGCCTCGAAGCGATGAAATCACTGAATATGAACTTCCAACATACACCCGCAGGTGACCCCACGTCACCCTAATCCACATAAACCTGACAACAACACCTCAACTGTAATTTATCACTTCCACCAACACCAATAAGCCTTAGAGTCAAAATTTTCACCTTTCGTTCATCTCCAAAAGACCCGATTCTAAATCCATACCCGGTATCAGTCTCAACCAGCTACAACAACTCATGCCTACACCCACAAGGTATGACCACACAACATGACACATCACACGTAGGACCATATTAACATTCCTGATCACAATAGCTGCCCGTAATCAAATCCAGCATCGACAATTAGCCTCATATACATTGAAACCCTGTTTCAAACCTCCACAACACTGATAATGATGCACGGATCAAGAAGACCTCACAACTATACAACCGGATCAACAAGTCACAACTAGCACCACCAGGCATACACCCTGCGAGCTAAAACTCAGGAAGCACAAAAAGAAAATGACTGAATACGTAAGGAGAAACACATAAGAGAAATATCAAACAAACCCGACAGGCACAACTCTCTATCAGTACCATATTAAGAATTAGTTTAAAAAGTAAAAATCAAAGCATATAAACAAATCACAAGGATTTCATCCTGATATAACTTCCACCACGACACACAATCCGGCTCAAACATATCAAATCGCATGAAATCGCAAGGGTCTCACCCTCAACTCTGAATCACAAGTCAAATCCATATCATACCAATTGAAACCTTTAACTAACTAAATTTTTCCAATAAAATCACAACACTTATTGAACTCTCACCCTCGGTAGAGCATCTAAATCACAACTCATAACCAAATTACTCAGGAATCGCATCAAACCTACCATAATGGACAACATGAATTCACTTCTAGCCTCGTACTCTCTATAATGGATAAAAACAAAAAATAGAGTTTCCACTCATAGAATTCCCAATGGGGCAAACACATACACAGAATACTAAGTCATGAACTCACCTATAAGTGAAGCAACAATATAACGAACCGGCCGGTCGTTTCGGGAGATTAACCCTGTTTCCCCTATTTTTGCTTTATCATATATTGCTTAGACTGTTTATGTTGTGTTGGGTCAGTTGGTTTGGGTTTGGAGTGGTCATGGTGAGAATTGAGCTACTTAGTCTCTTAAAGTAGCCTAATAGTTGAAAAGGTCAACTGAGAGTTGACTTATTGGTAAACAACCTCGTAATGCATATTTTATGGCTTGGGCAGCTTCTTTAGGTGATTTGGGACTTAGGAGTGTGTTCGGAATGAATTTTTGATGTTCGGTGTAGAATTAGGCTTGAATTGGCGAAAGTTGGTTTTTGGCGATTCTCGGCTAGCAGTGGAAAATATGCTATCGGGGTCGGAATGGAATTCCGAAAGTTGGAACAGGTCCGTAATTTCATTTTGGATATGTTTGCAAAATTTCAGGACAATCGGAGGTGTTTTGGTTGGTTTCGGCATCGTTGGCGAAATTTAGAAGTTTCAAAGTTCATAGGTTTTAATTTGATGTAATTTTTGTGTTTTCATGTTTTTAGTGTTTCAAAGGCTCTTCTAAGTTTGAATGATGTTATGGGGTGTGTTGGTATGTTTGGTTGGGGCCCCCAGGGGCTCGGGATTGATATTGGATGGTTGGCGGGGGTTTGAACTTAGGAAATTTGCAGCAAATGGCTGCTGGTGTAAAGCTACTGGTGTGGCCGCACCTGCAGATGCGACGCCGCAGGTGCGAATGTCCATGCGCAGGTGCGAAAGGAGGCTAGGTGGGAGGAGTTCGCATGTGCAAAGAGTTGGCCGCGCCTGCGAAGCCGCAGGTGTGGAGAAGAGATCGCTGGTGCGAGAATTTGGTCTGTTAGTGGGATTTCGCAGGTGCGCACCTGGAACCGCAGATGCGGGTCCGCAGGTGCGGATTAGCTGGGTAGAACAATATAAAAGAGTGCCTCCGTGAAGTTTTGGTTATTCTACCATTGTTGCATGTGGTTGGAGCTTATTTGAGGGAAAATTGAAGAAAGAATTCGAGGGTCTTCAGTGGAGGTAAGTTCCCGGATTATAAAAGTTGTTTCTATGCTATTTTGCCGGATTAGACTTGTAATTTGAAGGATTAAAGTAGAAAATGGGAGAAGGTTTGGAAAATTCTTTTGGTGTTTGGGTAGGCAATTGTGGTCTGATTGTGGTGTTCTTAGTATGTGTAGAATCGTGGGAGGACGAGGTTGCTAGTGATGTAAATTTTATCAAATTCCGAGACGTGATCCCGGGGCTCGGGTTGGCCGAATTTTTAGATTTTTGTATAAATTGATAGTTTTCGTTTGGGTTGTGTTCCTTTAGCATATATTGATGATGTTAAACTGGTTTTCATTAGATTCGGAGCAATCGGGAGCCAATTTAAGGGGAAAGAGCATCACGGATTAGTGTTGTGACCTGGTGGCGGTATGTAATTGTTATAAATCTTGTCCTGAGGGTATGAAACCCCGGACTACATATTTCTCACTATTTTTTTAAAGAATGGTGCACATGTCGGATGACGAGTATGTGGGGCGCACTGATTTTTTTTGGATTGGACTTGGTCCTCTCCGCGACAACTATTGAGTTGCGTATTTTACTCTAAATCATATGGTAAACTGTATTCTAAAGATTATTGCTATATTTGGGCTATAAGCCATGTTTGGGGCCTCGTGCCAACTTGTTTAGATCCCTTTGGGGCTTTTTACTGCTATTTCCTCACTGTTTACTGATACACTCAGTTACATTGTGCTTACTATTTTCGAAACTCAGCCTGGTTTACACTAATTTAAGATATAAAATGATGTTTTGTGTCGAGTACCCCGTTTTACTGATACGCCCGAGGGGATTTTGAGAGGTTCTGACTGAGTGAGGCCGAGGGCCTGATTGTGAGGATATAATACACCACGAGGTGGCTTGATATTAGTGCTTGGGCTGAAGGAGCCCCTCCGGAGTCTGTACACACCCCCCAGTGAGCGCATGTACCTACTGAGTGCTGAGTGCCGAGTGATGAGTGATTGGGAGGCATGAGTGACAGTGAGGTTGCCCGAGGGGATGATACTGAGTGGCTGTAAGGTGTTGAGTGATGTTCTGCCTGAGGGGACATTTATGATTCATGTTTTTGCCCGAGGGGCTACTTATGATTTATTTCATTTTTACACTAAATCTTTCGGTTTGAAATTGTTGAAAAACACATTCTTCAAAGGATTTTTTGAAGTTGGTTTTAAGGCATGATGATTTCATATATCTATGTATATACTGTTGGAAAGGAACGTTGTGCATATTGTGAATTGATGATATTGATTTTTATGTGTTTCTTGCCGCTTAGACTTGATTTATTTTCATTACTACTGAGTTGCACATTACTCCCTGCACCCCCTGTGTGCAGATTCAGGTGCAGATACCGAGCATTAGCTATCTATTCCATGCGGAGCCAGAGTTTGGGATATAGAGGTAGCTGTTCAGTGTCTGCATCATCTCTGTTCTCCCTTCTTTGTTATATCTAGCTATTCGTTCAGAGGTTTTGTATTATAATAGTATACCTTTTGGCATATTTCTCTTAGATGCTCATGACATGTTGACTCCGGGTTTTGGGGGTTGGTTGGACTATTTAATTGTTTATTGTCCTAATGGATTTAGTAAATTCTATATACCTTATGAAATGCTTGCAATTGGTTGGGGTTTTGAAAAGAAACAGTAAATATGTGATTTTTAAAGCTTAATCCATGATAGGTGCCATCACGGCCAGTTTAGGATTTGGGGTCGTGACAAACAAATATGGGAACTCGCCTCGATAAGCAGAACCGAAACAAAATACAAACTGTGCCTCTATATAAAAAATCAACAGTATACCTGTATGACATCATCTGGCGTAGCGGCCTCCAGCCCACTATATGAAACACATCAACAAGTCGGGCCTCCCCCTCTTGGGAGCCCTCTACTCGCCTGAATACCCCGTTGTACCACCTATGTACGGAGTCCGGGAACAATCTCTCACTATGTGACTGGTATCGCCACACTCGAAGAAACCTCTCTACTTACATGGCTGTGAAAACTGTGTGGTACGGGTACTTTTAGATCCATGATTACCTAATACTCCGTGCGAAGCCTAAAGTGCAAACTGAACTGGTTGACCCATAAAACCTCTACCGTGTCGTACGCTGCTTCCAAAATAATGACCAGTGGATCTCTATGGTCTACGAGGCCACCTCACTTTGCTGTCATCTCTCTCTTGAACTCGCATGTCCTCTCTCTCCTGGTCCTACCTGTCCTCTCTCTCCTTGTCCCACATTCTCTCCACTCAACGGGCGGTCCTTACCACCTACTAAAATGAAACATCCAACTCCAACTCCCGAGCCATGCTGATCCAAATATCATGTCTGAGCCCCTCAATGAATCTACGGACACACTCTCTAACTTTAGCGCCCAAAGCAGGTGCATGTCTAGCCAGACCACTGAATCTAACTGCTTACTCTGATAATGACATAGTGCCCTGGCGCAGCTGCTCAAACTCCGAGCGCCATGCATCCCGAAGGGACTGAGGGACAAACTCTCTCAGGAACATCTTCGAAGTCTGAACCCATGTAAGTGAAGCTGCCTCGGCCGGGCTACCCAACTCATATGCCCGTCACAACTGATAATCTGCTCCTCTGAGGTGGAACGTAATAAAAGTAACTCCGCTCATCTCCTCAATACCCATAGTATGGAGAATGCGGTGACACTCATCCAGATAACCTTGGGCATCATCTGGGCCAATCAACTAAAGGTAGGAAGGTGGTACTTCTTGTAGCTCTCAAGTCTAAGCTATTCTTCCTTAGATATTGCTTCCCTAACCACGAGCTGAATTGGAACCACAAGTTGTGTCGCTATAACACTTGGAACCTGACCAACATGAACTTTATTCTCTAGATTATGAGCAGCGAGAGTCTAAGCTCCTCCCCCAGTATGTGAAGTAGCTGGTGCATCTGGAATCAACCTCGCCTGAGCCAGTGTACCAAACATGCTCAGGAATTGTTCCAAGGTCTCCTGAAGTTCGGGGGTAACAACAGGCACCTTCGGTACCTGTCCCCCAGCAGGAGCTACTGGTGGCTCCTCAACTACTGCTATGGTAGATGCCCTAGCTTCGGCATGTGATCCTCTTCGGCCTCTTCCCCGTACGACATCTGCTCTGGGGGCAACATCATCAGTAACTGCAGCTCCTGTCCTCACCATCTGTGGGAGAATGGAATGATAAAACTCCAACTTCGAGATCAATAAACTCGCACGATAGGAATGAAGGAAGTGAAAATGTCCTAATAGTTTTGTAGCCTCTCGAAGATAAGTACAGACTTCTCCGTACCAATCCACAAGACTCTACTAAAATCGCTTATGACTCGTAACACCTATGAACCTAGAGCTCTGATACCAACTTGTCACAACCCAATTTTCCCTCCGCTGGGTGTCGTGATGACAACTAGTCTTATGGACTAGGTAAGCCTAACATTAACCGAATAACAACAATATTTAAACTAACATATAACAATTTCGAAATAGAAACCTCTATACAATTTACAATCCCAAAACCGGTAGGACAAGTCATAAGCTCTATAGAGTTTGCTAGAAAACCTCAAAATGAAACTGTTCCAAAAAAGGGTAAACAGTGTGAATGCAAAATCAGAAGATGACTCCGAAGCTTGCGAACGCAACAACAGGTTTACCTTGAGTCTCCACCGCAAGATCTGAACAACTAGCTAACGATCGACTAACTCCGCAATACCTGGATCTACACAAAAAATGTGCAGAAGTATAGTATGAGTACATAACTGCGGTACCCAGCAAGTATCAAGACTAACCTCAGTGGAGTAATGATGAGGAATAGTCAAGACACCTACTGGACCTAACAAACTGAACAAGTATAAGTGCAGAAACAACAAAGTACGATATCTGAATAAAGACTACGCATGATGACAAAATAATATTGAAATTTCAGTAAGAAAGGAAAACAATAACTGATAGTAGAACACCATAATAATTACACAGTAGCATGAACGTAACACAATTTAAATCCGGTGGCCACAGAATAAGGAAAGCCAGGTAACAACTCAACTAAAAAAGACCTCTTTCACACCAGGTTTTAGCAAATAAACTTCACGAGGAACCGAACCTCAGAATATTGATAACTCACGGTCCCAGTTCCTGAACCCTAACACTTGGCATCCTGTGCTCTCATTACAATTTATAAGCGCACTGACGACTCACGTGCCAAATAGAGCCATTCTCACATAGAAGGCAAGTAAACAAGGGCGTGCATCTATACTCAACAATATCAAGAATCCTCTTAACTGATAAGAGTGCTTAACTACGTGTATGCTTGTGCAAGTGTTCTAACATAGTTTATGCCGGCTAGTAAGTATAGAAAAAGAAATGGACAGCACGTAGAATGTTTTTCCACAATTTTCCACTAAATAGAACTGACACAGGTAGGTGCACCACTACACAAATACGAACAACAAGATGCCCCCAGGATATTACAACTCATCACAAATAAATCCATAACACAACCCACCTTGTCTTACCATATTTGTAATAAGAAAGTAAGTATCCACCTTGTCTCGCCACACGTGCATAATAATGTTCCCACCTTGTCTATCCACATGCGCAACACCCCCATATATATATATATATATATATATATATATATATATATATATATATATATATATATATATTACGCCTTGTCATGCCACATGTGAAAATATCAAAAGTAACAATAGCATGGCAGAAACCTCGTGCAACCCAATAACACCCGCACGGCAAAAACCTCGTGCATCACAATAACAACAAACGCACGGGAGAAACGGGAGAAACCTGGTGCCTCACAACAAAAGCTGCATGGAAGAAACCTCGTGAATCACAACAACAAGTACAACATCAACAATGACAATAAATACAAAAGTACGACAAGTAAATCAACTCAAGAACATTCGATCAAAAAGAAATGGTAGAACTAGTTCACAAGGAATAAACACAATAGAGAATATTAGGCGCAACAAGAACATCTCAACAAGGGAGAAAATAATATGTAGTAACGATCCCACAATATACAGTACAACAATAAGGGAGCTAACACGAGCCGACTAATTTCAAATAAGGACATGTCAACTAAGATATAAGATATCTAAACTTCTTTTAAGGTTGGTAATTATGAAAGAGATACAACAAATTCAATTAAGTATAAGCAGCGGAAAGATAATCATAACCTCAATCAAGGCTAAGCAATTACAGAAGAGATAATAAAAATTTCAAATAAAGATAAGTAGTTATGAAAAGATAGCATGGCAATAGAAGAGGTAAAAATCTACAGTTAAGTCATATAAGAGTCAAATAAGCAATGAAAGTGGATCACGAAGCAAATAATTCCAATTAATTCAGGTAGGGATGAAACTAGTAATTAAGAAACTTAATCATAACAAAAACAACTTCATACTCAATATATATAAAGACCTAAGAACCCTAAAAGGCCAACTTTCCACAAATAAACCCAAGCACATACTCGTCACTTTGCGTACACGGACTACAATTAGCATAGAATACTCAAATCCTAAGGGGTAGTTCCCCCACATGAATTTGGGCAAGATACTTACCTCAAAGCAGATGGACCGATGCTCTAAAATGAACTTTTCAGGTGAAAAGACCTCCAGACGGCTCAAATCTAGAAAAGATAACTTCTAAGAACAAATAACACTCACAAGAAACTATTCCGGATCATAAAGCCTTAATCTTTATAAAAATTCAAAAATCAACCCAAAAGTCGACCCCCGGGCTCGCACCTCGGAACCCGACAGATTTCACAAAATCCGAACACCCATTCCGATACGATTTTAACCATACTAAAATTTTCAAATTCCAATATCAATTCGTCCCTCAAATCATGATTTTTAATTTTGAAAGTTTTCTTCAAAAATCCCCATTTTCCTCACTCAAAAAAACTAATTTAATGATAAAAATAAAGATGGAAACGTGGAATATAACAAATGAACTAGGTGAAGAACACCTACGCCAATGATTGGCTTGAAACCCCCATGAAACATCTCCCAAATCCGAGGTCTAAAACTCAAAATATGAAGAAAATGGCCAAACCCTCGACTTATACGATTTTGCCTAGGACTTCCGCATTTGCGGACAAGGAAGTGCACCCGCACACACGCATTTGCGAGAAAAATTTCACATATGCGAACACAACTTACAAAGACGAGCTCCGCACCTATGGAAAATATAACCTCACCCGCGACACCGCAAAAGCGGAACTAGGAGCGCATAAGCGAGATGCTTCGCAGATGCGGCCGCTCGACCACAAAAGCGGCCCTCGCACTTGCGTGGATGCCTCTGTAGAAGCGACACATCAGAATTAGCACTAATATCGCAGAAGAAACCAAGAACCTCGCAGAAGTGACACCACATTTGCGATCAGACCCTCCGCAGATACGGATACACAAGAACCTGCCCAGCACCAGCTATAACCAAAATGTTACAATTGATCCGAAGCTCCTCCAGAACTTACCCGAGCCCTTCGAGACCTCAACCAAATCTACCAACACATCCTAAAACACAATACGAACTTAGTTGAGGCCTCAAATTGCATCAAACAACATCGAAACTACGAATCAAACCATGAATCAAAATTAGGAACTTTCAAACCTTCCAACTTCAAAACTCGCGCCGAAACCTATCAAATCAACCCGAAATGATGTCATATTTTGCAGGCAAGTCCCAAATGACTAAACAGAGCTGTTCCAACTCTCGGAATGGCATTCCTACCCCAATATCACTAAAGTCAACTCTTGGTCAAACCTCCCAATCTAAACTTCAACTTTTACAACTTTCGCCGAAATGCTCCAAATTACGCTACGGTCCTCAAAATCCAAATTCGGACGCGCTCTTAAGTCCAAAATCACCATACGAAGCTGTTGAAATCACCCAAAACTCATTCCAGAGCCATTTACCCAAAATTCATATTTGGTCAACTCTTACCGCTTAAGCTTCCAAAACTAGAATCCTTCTTCTGATTTGACTTCGAATCATCCGGTAAATGAACTGGACCAGGCATGTAAGTAAATACACATAATACGAAGCTGCTCAAGGCCTTATGGCGCAGAACGAGACTTAAATTCTCAAAATAACCGGTCGGGTTGTTACAAACAACCTATCTGGTGAGGTCCATTATGTAGAAGTGTAGAACACTTGGCCAATACATGCCCAAAAAGAATTAATAATAAAACAAGAAATCTACAATTAATAGAAGATTTTCAGGAAACTTTAATAAAGGTAGACAAATACATGCCGGATAATGAAAGTATATACTCTATAGTAAGTGTAGATACAGAGGAAAAGACTATATCAGTTCTTCATCGTGTATGAATTCTGTTATATTTCTCTGCTATCTTATAATTTTTGTTTTCCCTTTTCTAATTTTTTTGTTCTTTTTTCTAATTCACTTATTTTGCTTTCTAATGCCATTACTCTTAAATTGAGAGTAGAATCATTTTTCCCTTGGTATTTTTCTTCCTTATTTATTTTTTTTCAAATTCCTTTTCTATACATAAGATACGTCCTTCTAGGTAGCATAGTTTACATTTCACTCTTTATCCATAGTAGGATACCATTTACATATGAAACACTGATTACTAGCCAATCCTTTTACTAATGTATTTTCTTGTATTTCCTCTAAATCTAGTTTTTCTAATCCTATCTCATTTATTAATTCTTATTCTTATTCTGATGAGTCTATTTGAGTCTTTTTCTCTGTATCTACACATGCTATAGAGTATATACTTTCATTTTCCGACATGTATTCCTCTACGTTTATTAAAGTTTCAATATATATATATATATATGCTCCAATTGAGAGCTTAAGTCTATTGTAGAGATGAGGACTGTATCATGTATTTACACTTGTTTAATTCGTTTCTTTACCCTGCCCCATATTTGTTTACTTATTATTGTATCTGTCTTATTGGACCACTAGTAAGTGTCGATGTCGAACCCTCGTCACTATTTCTCTAGGGTTAGGCTAGATACTTGTTGGGTACGCATTGATTTACGTACTCATGCTACACTTGCTGCACATTTTTGTGCAGATACATATATGTCTAGTGATCTTTTGGGCGCAGAGGGGCGGATATTGCAGGGACTTATCGTGACCTGCAGTTCATGTTATGATCCGCAGCCTGTAGAATCTCCATCAAAGTTATTTGTATTGTCCTATCTAATTTTTGTCTCAAACAGATGTTGTATTTTATTTTCTTTCTTAGTTGATACTCATGCACTTGTGACACTAGATTTTGGGGTGCGCATGGGTTGTCCTTTATTGTAGTTGTGAAAACATTATCAGTAACCCTGTAAATTCTATTTCTTACTATTTAATTGATGAAAATCATGATTTTAAAAAGACTAAAATGAGTAATTAAGTAAAACATTCACTGTTGGCTTGCCTGAAGGTGATGTTAGGCGTCATCACGACCTCTAGTGGATTTTGGGTCGTAACCGTTAGGATATTCTGCATCAAGGACATTAAAATTATATGTATGATATTTACATATTTAATGGGCACCTCAAATGTATTCTTACAACTTAGAGGCATGTGTGGTTTGAATTAAATTCAAGTGTTGGCATGTAACGACCCGGCCGGTCGTTCCATGAGATTATCCCCCTTTCCCCTTTATCATATGTTGCTTACCCTATTTATGTTGTGTTGGGTCGGTTGGTTCGGGATCGGAGTGGTCGTGGTGAGAATTGAGACGCTTAGTCTCTTTAATTAGCTTAATAGTTGAAAAAGTTAACGGGGAGTTGACTTATTGGTAAACGACATCGGAATGCAGATTTTATGGCTCGCATAGCTTCGTTAGGTGATTTGGGACTTAGGAGTGTGTTTGGAATGAAGTTTTGATGTCCGGTGTAGAATTAGGCTTGAATTGGCGAAAGTTGGTTTTTGGCGGTTACCGGTCGGTAGTGGAAAATAGGCTATCAGGGTCGGAATGGAATTGTGGAAGTTGGAACAGGTTCTTAATTTCATTTTGGATATGTGTGCAAATTTTTAGGTCAATCGGATGTGTTTTGGTTGGTTTCGGCATCATTGGCGAAATTTAGAAGTTTCAAAGTTCATAGGCTTGAATTTGATGTAATTTTTGTGCTTTCGTGTTGGTTTTGGTGTTTTGAAGGCTTGACTAAGTTTGAATGATGTTCTGGGGTGTGTTGGTAGGATTGGTTGAGGTTCGGGGGGCGTCGGGTGTATTTCGGATGCTCAAACGGGCACTTTTTGGTCTTAAGGGGTCTGTTGTTTTCTGGTGTTTTAGCAGCTGTAATTTCTTCACTGCGATCGCGTGGATTCATCCGCGATCGCGTAGAGTAAAAGACTGGGCCAGGAAAAATGTTCCATGCTGTCTCGTGATAAGGACTGGGATCACATAGGTTGGGCATGTGAAGCAGTGCGATCGCGTGGACTTTGGTGCGATCGCATACAGGTTCTGAGGCGCGTGTGTGGGATGGAGATTTGTTCTATGCGACCGCATGTGTTGGTATGAGATTGCATAGGGTAATATGGGCTGTGCATCACGATCGCGTGGCTAGAGTCGCGATTGCACTGAAGGGAATATAAGTGCTGGGCAGAATGTTTTAAAGCCCATTGTTGCGAAATTTTGTCCATTTTCCTCCATTGATAAGCGGGTTTAGAGCTATTTGAGAGGATTTGAAGAAGAAATCAAAGGGTCTCACTTGGAGGTAAGGTTTTCAACTTCATAACTCGTTTCTATGTCTTTTTCTAAGTAATTAAACCGAAAAATTGTTAAATTTAAACCAAAAATTTGGGGAAGTTAAGTGCTTGGAATTAGAATTTTCTTTTGAGGTTTGAGTGGACAATTGTGGTCCGATTTTGGTGTTCTTGGTATGTATAGAATTGTGGGAGGACGAGGATCCTAGTGATGTAAATTTTATCGAATTCTGAGACATGGGCCCAGGGCTCGGGTTCGGCCGAATTTCTAGAACTGTGTCTAAATTGATAGTTTTCGATTGGGTTTTGTTCCTTTAGCATATATTGATGATGTTAATCTAGTTTTGGTTAGGTTCGAAGCAATCATGAGCCAATTAGAGGGGCAAGAGCATGGAGGATTAGTATTGTGGCCCGGTAGAGGTAAGTAATGGTTATAAATCTTGTCCTAAGGGTATGAAACCCCGGACTTCATATTTCTCAATGTTTTTAGAATGGCGCACATATCGGATGATGAGTATGTGGCGCGCACTGATTTTTGGATTAGACTTGGTCCTCTCCGCGGAAACTATTTAGTTGCGTATTTTACTCTAAATCATATGTTAAATTGTGTTCTAAAGACTATTGCTATATTTGGGCTATAAGCCGTGATTGGGGCCTCGTGTTGACTTGTTTAGACCCCTTGGGGGATTTTTATTGCTATTTCCTCACTGTTGATTTATGATTTACACTCAGTCATATTGTGCTTAACTGTTTTGATCGGGAAAGGTGTTGTTCATGGTGGTAAGCGAGGGGGGATTGAGTAAAGGGATAATGCTGCTTTTTACTAATATAGTCCTGAAACTCAACCTTATTTACACTATTTTGAGATATAAAAATGATGTTTTGGGTCGAGTACCCCGTTTTACTGATACGCCTGAGGGGATTTTGAGAGGTTCTGACTGTGAGGCCGTGGGCCTGATTGTGAGGATATGATACGCCACGAGGTGGCTTGATATTAGCGCTTGGGCTGAAGGAGCCCCTCCGAAGTCTGTACACACCCCCAGTGAGCGCATATACCTACTGAGTGCGAGTGCTAAGTGCCGAGTGCCGACTGCCGAGTGACGAGTGATTGGGAGGCATGAGTGACAGTGAGGTTTCCCAAGGGGCGGATATTGAGTGGCTGTGAGGTGATGAGTGATGTTCTGCCCGAGGGGCGATTTATGATTCATGTTTTTGCCCGAGGGGCTACTTATGTTTTATTTCATTTTACACTAGATCCTTCGATTACTTTTATTTTTGAAATTGTTGGAAAACACATTTTTTTAAAGTATTTTTCTAAAGTTGGCTTTTAAGGCATGTTGATTTCATATATCTATGTATATACTGTTGGAAAGAAAGGCCGTGCATATTGTGAACTGATGATATTGATTTTTATGTGTTTCTTGCCGCTTAGAATTGATTTATTTTCATTACTACTGAGTTGGCGTACTCACATTACTCCCTGCACCCCTATGTGTAGATACAGGTGCTGTTACTGAGCGTTAGCCATCTATTCCTTGTGGTGCCGGAGTTTGGGATATAGAGGTAGCTGTTCAGCATCCGCAACATCTCTGTTTTCCCTTCTTATGTTGTACCTAGTTATTGGTTCGGAGGTTTTGTATTATAATAGTAGACTTTTGGTATATTTCTTAGATGCTGATGACATGTTGACTCCGGATTTTGGGGATGGTTTAGACTGTTAAGCTGTTTATTTTTCCTAATGGATTCATCAATTCTATGTATATTTTATGAAATGTTGAAATAGGTTGGGAGTTTTGAAAGCAACTGTGATTATGTGATTATTGGCTAGCCTAGTTCCTCGATAGGCGCCATCACGGTCGGCTTAGGATTTTGGGGTCCTGACAAGTTGGTATCTGAGCCTAGGTTACATAGGACTCAACGGTCATGAGTAGGTTTAGTAGAGTCTTGCGGATCGGTACGGAGACGTTTGTACTTATCTTCGAGAGGCTGCGGAACCCTTAGGAACAATCTCATTTTTATTGAATTATGTCGTGCCATTTTGTTGAGCAGGCTACTCAGGATCAGCAGAGACCGGGGACGGTTCCAGCCCAGTCGGTTGCTCCAGTTCGGGACTTCGTGGTTCCGGCTATGCCAGAGGATGAGCAACGTAGACTAGAGAGGTTTAGTAGACTACATCCTCTGACATTCAGTGTTGGTGAGGGCGAGGATGCCCAAGGTTTTCTCGATAAGTGTCAGAGGATGCTGCGTACTGCTGGGATTTTGGAGACCAGTGGGGTCTCATTTGCTACTTTTCAGTTTTCTGGTGTTGCTTTCACTTGGTGGGAGTCTTTTGAGAGGCGTACGCTTGTTTGTTCAGCACCCTTTACCTGGAAGCAGTTCTCCACTATCTTTTTGGAGAAGTATGTACCCCAGTAACACAGGGAGGAGCATCGCATGCTTTTTGAGTAGCTGCGTCAGGGGGAGCTAATAGTGACGCAGTATGAGATGTGGTTATCATAGATGGCTCGTCATGCCACAGAGTTTTTCCCTACTGATAGGGAGAGGATGGGGGGTTACTGGATGGCCTCACTTATCAGCTCCGCCTATTTATGACTTGGGAGATAGTATCAGATGCTACATTCGAGTAGGTTGTTGATATTGCTCGAGATATTGAGTCAGTTCGCCGCTAGGAGCGGGAGAAGAGGGAGGCCAAGAGGCCTCCTGGATCGGGCGGTTCTAGTAGTGCTCCTTCCAGGGGGCAGTTTCAGCATGGTAGAGGCCGTTCATTCTGGCCTCCTCAGTTAGTCCGCCCAGCCTATAGTGGTGCATCTTCGGGACATGGTCCCCGCAATTCTCAGCCAGGCCGTTCTTCATTCGGTGCCCTCCCTGCTCAGAGTGTAGCTCGAGCACCAGCAGTTCAGAGTTCTTTTATGCATGAGTCTTCTAGTGGCCATTCTGGTGCCAAGGGTTTCTATCATCCCCCGCCTCCAACTCCAGGGAGTTCTTTTGAGTGTGGAGAGTTTAGGCACATGTGGAGGCAGTGTCCCTGTCATCCCGGTGGTTCTTCTCAGCAGAGGGGCCATCCCTCGACTTCAGCTCCAGTTTCTTCACCACCCGCCAGGCAGCCAGGGGTGGTAGTCAGTCAGCTAGAGGTCGCCCTAAAGGGGGAGGTCCAACAGCTGGAGGTCCGGCCCGTATGTATTCATTTCCATCTAGGCCAGATGTTATGGCCTCCGATGCAGTGATCACAGGTATTGTCTCAGTATGTTTTTCGAGATGCTTTGGCTTTTTTTGACACTGGGTCTACATATTCGTATGTTTCTTCGTATTTTGCCCATTTTCTGGATATGCCCCGTGAGTCTTTAGTTACCTCTGTTCATGTGTCGACTCCGGTGGGCGATACTGTTGTTGTGGACCGTGTGTATTAGTCGTGTGTGATATCTATTGGGGTTCTGGAGACCCGAGTGGACCTCCTGTTACTCAGCATGGTTGATTTTGATGTGATATTGGTCATGGATTGGTTATCTTCGTGTCATGTTATGGTTGATTGTCACGCTAAGACCGTGACCTTATCTATGCCAGGGTGTCCGAGGGTTGAGTGCAGGGGTTCTTCTGAGTATATGCCTAGTAGGGTGATTTCCTACCTGAAGGCTCAGTGTATGGTTGAGAAGGGGTGTATATCTTATTTGACTTTTGTGAGGGATGTCAGTGGTGAGACTCCCACTATTGATTCGGTTCGTGAGGTCCGTGAATTTCTGGACGTGTTTCGTGAAGAACTGCCGGAGATGCCACCTGATAGGGACATTGATTTTGGTATTGACCTGGTGCCAGGCACCCAGCCTATTTCTATTCCACCTTATCCTATGGCGCCAGTGGAGCTAAAAGAGTTAAAGGAGCAGCTTCAGGTTCTCCTAGATAAGGGGTTCATTCGGCCTAGTGTGTCACCTTGGGGTGCACCGGTGTTGTTTGTAAAGAAGAAGGATGGTTCTATGCATATGTGTATTGATTATCGGCAGCTGAATAGAGTTACGGTGAAGAACCGGTATCCCTTGCCTCGTATAGATGACTTGTTTGATCAGTTGTAGGGTGCCAGGGTATTTTCCAAGATTGACTTGCATTCCGGCTATCATCAGTTGAAGATTCGGGGGCCAGACATCCCGAAGACTGCTTTCAGGACTAGATATGGTCATTATGAGTTACTGGTTATGTCATTCGTGCTGATAAATGCCCCAGCAGCCTTTATGCACTTGATGCATAATGTATTTTGGCCTTATCTGGACTCTTTCTTCATCGTGTTTATCGACGATATCTTGGTGTATTCTCGATCTCGAGTCTTCTCCCTCAGACTCTGAGGGAGAAGAGTTTGTATGCAATATTTTCAAAGTGTGAGTTCTGGCTTGATTCTGTAGCATTTTTGGGGCACGTGGTGTCCAGTGAAGGTATTCAGGTTGATCCGAAGAAGATAGAGGCGGTGCAGAACTGGCGTAGACCGTCATCAGCTATCGAGATTCGCAGTTTCATTGATTTGGCAGGGTACTACCGCCGTTTCGTAGAGGGATTTTCATTTATTGCAGCACCTATGACCAGACTGACCTAGAAGGGTGCCCAGTTCATATAGAATGAGGAGTGTGAGGAGAGCTTTCAGAAGCTCACGTCAGCTTTGACTACAACTCCGGTATTGATTTTGCCTACAGGTTTATGTTCTTATACAGTTTACTGTGATGCCTCGAGAGTTGGCCTTGGAGCGATTTTGATGCAAGATGGTAGGGTGATCGCCTACGCGTCCAGACAGTTGAAGGTGCACGAGAAGAATTATCCAGTGCACGATCTTGAGCTAGCTGCTATTATTCACGCCTTGAAGATTTGGCGTCATTATTTGTATGGCGTGCATTGTGAGATTTTCACTAATCACCATAGTTTGTAGCATCTGCTTAAGCAGAAGGATCTGAATTTGCGTCAGAAGAGGTGGTTGGATCTTCTCAAGGACTATGACCTCACTATTTTGTATCATCCGGGGAAGGCCAATGTAGTGGCCGATGCCCTGAGTCGTAAAGCGGAGAGTTTGGGGAGTCTAGCCTACCTTCCAGTAGCAGAGCATCCATTAGAGATTGATGTTCAGGAGTTAGTGGGTCAGTTTGTGAGATTGGATCTATCAGCGCCTCCGAGGGTATTAGCTTGTGTATCCTCCAGGTCTTCTCTTTATGATCAGATTAGAGCATGCCAGTATGATGATCCACACTTGTTCGTTCATCAGGAAATGGTCCGTCGCGGATCACCATGGACTTCGTAGTTGGACTCCCACGAACTTCGAGGAGGTTTGATGCTATATGGGTTGTTGTGGATTAGTTGACCAAGTCCACGCACTTCATTCCTGTTGGTACTACTTATTCTTCATAATGGTTAGCTGAGATTTATATCAGGGAGATTGTCCGATTGCATGGGGTTCCAGTTTCTATCATTTCTGACAGAGGTACTCAATTCACATCTCAGTTTTGGAGAGCCGTACAGACTGAGTTGGGTTCTCAAGTCGAGTTGAGCTCATCATTTCATCCTTAGACCGACGGGTAGTCGGAGCGTACTATTCAGATTTTGGAGGATATGTTGCTTGCACGTTTGATTGATTTTGGGGGTTTATGGAACCACTTCATGCCACTCACGGAGTTTGCATATAATAAATAGTTATCAGCCGAGTATTCAGATGGCTCCGTATAAGGCTTTATATGGTAGGAGGTGCAGATCTACGGTTGGTTGGTTCGAGTCGGGCAAGGCTAGGCTATTGAGCACAGACTTGGATGAGGATGCGTTGGGTAAGGAGAAGTTGATTCAGAGCGGCTTTGTACGACGCAGTCTAGGCAGAAGAGTTATGCGGACCGGAAGGTCCGAGATGTATCCTTCATGGTTGGGGAGAAGGTGTTGCTGAAGGTGTCATCCATGAAGGGTATTATGAGGTTCGGGAAGAGGGGAAAGCTGAGTCCCAGGTTCGTTGGGCCATTTGAGGTGCTTCAGAGGATTGGGGAGGTGGCTTATAGACTTTCCTTGCCTCCCATCTTATTGAGTATTCATCCAGTGTTCCATGTTTCGATGCTCCAGAAGTATGTTTGTAACGATCCGACCGGTCATTTTGCATTGTCGGACCCTGTTCCCCTAAATGAAACTTTCCATAGCGGCTTATTGTGATTTATAACTTGTGGGGGCGGGTGGTCTGGGATTCAAAACTATTTAGAGCAATATAGGAACACTTGGTTCCTTAAGGTTGGCCTTTAAGGCCAAGTTTGACTTCGGTCAACATTTTGAGTAAACGACCTCGGAATCAAGTTTCGACGGTTCCGGTAGCTTCGTATGATGATTTCGGACTTGGGCGTATGTTCGGAATGGGTTTTGGATGAACCGGGAGCGTTTCGGCGCCCAATAGCAAAATAAGAGTTTCCTTAAGTTCATATTGTGGTTTGGGATGTGTTTTTGTTTTATCGAGCTCCAAAAAGAATTTCGAGATAGAGAATAGTTCCTTTATGTCATTCATGACTTGCTCACAAAATTTGGTGTCATTCCGAGTAGTATGGGTCGGTTCGGCGCATTGTTAGCGAAGTCAAGAAAACTTAAAGTTCCTAAGTTTGGTTCTAGGGGGTTTGAGGTGTGATTTTGAGTTTTAGCATTGTTTTGAGTGTTTTGAAGGCTCGAGCGAGTCCGTATTATGATTGGGACTTGTTGGTATATTTGGACGGGGGCTCGGGTGGGCCCAGGTGCCTCTCGGCCACCAAACGAGGCCAAAAACAAGCTGAAGCAGTTGCTGGTGCACCTTATCTGGTGTGACCGCAGGTGCGGTTGCCCAGTCGCAGGTGCGAGACCGCTCCTGCGGTCCTTGCCCCGCAGGTGCGGCTTCAGGTGATGCTGCCCATTTTTTGCAGGTGCGGATAATATCCGTAAGAGCGGAGCCGCATGTGCGAGCTCCTCTCCACAGATGAGAGCCCTGGCCCCTTGCCCCTCTTCCGCAAGTGTGAATCTTTTCTCACAGGTGCGGTCCTTGAGCCGCAGGTGCGGAACCACAGTAGGCAGTGAGTTCTTTAAAACACGGGATTATTTCATTTTACCCCATTTTCTTCCACCATTAGAGACCTTGAAAGCTTGGGAAAGAGCTCCACGACCTAGCTATTAAAAAGGTAAGTGAATTCTACCCTAAGGTTAGTTAATGCATGAATTCCTAATTGAATTTTACAACCTAATTAGTGGGATATTAAGGAATTGGGTAGTAACATAGGGCTTTCGAGAATTTAGATAATTTCCTGTGAATTGGCTATGAAATCATACCAAAAATCATATATTAATTTCCTGTGAATTGGCTATGAAATCATACCAAAAACCTAATTAGTTGGATTTTTGGATTTCTTCAAGAATGATCAATTTGACTAAATAGGAGAATTCCATGCTTTGAGTATAATTTGATATATTTACGTAATGTTTGATTAGTTTCGAGTACTTGGGTGACGAGTTCGGAGTTTCGGACGCATTCTTGACCCGGGGAGTAGGTTCGACACGAGGTGAGTATCCTTTCTAACCTTGTAAGAGGGAATTGTCCTCCTAGGTGATTTAAATGGCTATGTGATAATTTTTGTGGGGGCTACATACACACAGTGTGACGAGAGTCCATATGTAGCGACTATTATTGTTATGTCCGGGTAGTTAGGCCTGCACCATGCCTTGTGTTTTACCTTGAAATGAACTATACGCTTAAGGATTAAATGTTACATGCGGCTTGTTTCCCTGAGATCATGGAATTTGAGAAATTTTAAGGAATTGTACACTAAAAAATAATTTATAAAGAATAATGTGTGGATTGTGTGTGTGCGTGTGACCGCTTCGCAATTTACATTCCGTGAGCGGAGTGTTATTTCCGCCACTCTCATGGGAGCGGGTCGTACACCACAGCGAGATTGAAAGATATATTATGGTTCGGGCCGTTCGACCCTCAACAGTGCACATAAATGATCATTGTGATGGCTCAGGTCGGTTGTCCTTATCCTGTATGCGCATGCTAAATTGTTAACGATTATTTTATGGATATTGAGTTGTTAGATATTTTACAAAAGGAAAATGAAATAAAAATTGTTTTTTACTTCCAGTATTTATTTGAATTACAGTTATCTTTAATTGTTACTGTTTCTATCATCCTTGTATGTCTGTTACCGATATTATATCTAGTTTAATCATTTTGTTGGACCTTAGTGAGTGTCAAGTCGACCTCTCGTCACTACTTATTCGAGGTTAGGCGGGATACTCACTGGGTACATATTTGTTTATGTACTCATGCTACGCTTCTGTACTTAACTGTACAGGTTCTGAGGCTGGTGCATCTGGTTATCCGACTAGAGCTAGATTATGATGATAGTTGGACCTGACTTCACGGTGAGCTGCTTCTCCTGACGATCCTTGGCAGCACTATGAGTTTCTTTTGCTTATTTCCCGTCTATTTCCTTCAGACAATGGGACTGTCTATTATATCTTTTGCATATTATGTTAGTATGCCCGTAGGACTTGTGACACTAGTTCCTGGCACACATGTGGTAGTTATTATGGATTTCGGGTCTGTATATATATTGGCTCATGCCTCCTTATGACCTATTTTAATTAAAACTGGATAATTATCCTTTTCGATTTATGTTTTAAGCTTTAAAAACTTGGTATATGTTGAATTGTTTAATCAAACAAGAAAGAACCCTTAGTAAAATGAATGTTGGCTTACCCGACCCCGCTGTTGGGTGCCCTCACGACCTGAGTTAGGATTTTGGGTCGTGAAAACATGGTATCAGAGCTCTAGGTTCACGTAAGTCTCGCGAGTCACGGGCAAACCCAGTAGAGTCTTGCAGATCGGTACGGAGACGTCTGTACTTATCTTCAGGAGGCTATAGGGTGTTAGGAAAACCTTTCCTTATTTTTATTCTATCGTGCAGTCGATGGTTTACTAAATATTATTCTTCTATTCTCTCACAGATGGTGAGGACGCGTGCATATGATGATCCAGACCCGGGAGAGGCCACTACCCCCGTTGTTCGAGGCTGTGGCAGAGGCCGGGGGAGGGCACCTGTCAATACGAGTCACGCGTACGTATACTCGTTTAGTTCGACGTGTCAAGAATCATGTCACGCGTATGATGCAAGACTAAATTGCATAGTTGAATCATGTGATATACCATACATTTTATACGCATTAATGATAAAAAAAAATATAATTGTTAAGTGTTTAATGGAGTTTATTTCATGTATGGGTGAAGTGGAGATGAAACGGAGCTAAAAGGATGCAACTACGTCGGAACATACGTAAAAGGAGACACCCGGGCGATAGCCAGGCGACAAAACCAAACAACTTGACCCTGCCTGGCGTTAGCCAGGCGTTAGGGCTGAAACGCCAGCCCTACCCTGGCGTTAGCCAGGCGTTAGGGCTGAAACGCCAGC
>ML369476.1:3636-19172 GCA_005239525.1 Nicotiana knightiana
AAATTTGGATAAAAATCAAATATCATACCGAAGCTATCTAACCAACATTCGGGAGCGACAACTCATGTCCCCGTCTTTGAAACTTCAAAAATTATGATAAAATCACATGTTGTAATTACGGGTGCATTTCATGTGGCGAAGTTACAATGTGTCCCAAAAACAAACAAGTGCACGCCATCGTGACTTGTTTCAAGATAAATCCATAAATATCAAAACCGATTTATATACATATCCCGTAAGCTGAACTACTACTTTTAGATAAAGATTCCAAAACTTTAGAGAATAATTATAGGCATTCTCTTACTCGTCATGACCATAGTCATGACTATGTAATCAATTCGGGTGTGGCAACTCATGTCCCCGACTCTAACTCAAAACATTAATAAGCGTGTCGTGAATCGCGGGTACATTTCATGTGGCGCGGTTTGCAACTTGTCTAAAGATAACAAGTGCACGTCAATTGTGACTTGTATTAAATTAATTCCATAAATATTAAAAGCGGTTAAAAGTGAAAAGGGCTAAGATGCACAATAGGTTTAAAAATATGTAAATAATCAGATAATTTAGGCCAAATATTAATAGTTAAGCGACCGTGCTAGAACCACGGAACTCGGGAATGCCTAACACCTTCTCCCGGGTTAACAGAATTCCTTACTCGGATTTCTGGTGCGCAGACAAATTAAAATAGAGTCAAACTTTCCTCGGTTTGGGATTTCAATAAATAAGTGGTGTCCCGGAACACCGTAAAAAATCCGGGTGGCGACTCTGAAAACTAAAATAAATCTCAAAACCGAATAATGTCAATTTAATTGAAAAAACTCCCTTATTACCCTTCCCTAATCATCGGGGGAAGGGTAGTGGAAAAAGGAGGTGTGACAAGAATGTGCAACTTAACCAACTTAAACATCTAAGCTAACCAGTGAAGGTGTTAACTGAAATTACAAGTATGAATTTTGATGAGTTATTGAATCCGTGCATGGATAAAATGATTACAAACATAAGAAGATATACCTAGATGGGTTATAATTTTAAGTATACGTCACATGTTTGGTGCATTGTTATGCCTATTGAGCCAAGCTCAACTTTTAAATGTCACCACATCTTTGGCTACCCTGCAAGTTAACATTAAAACTACTGAATTGTATCTTCCATATGCTCAGATTCATCTGGTTACTGCCACTACCAGTGGAGAAGCTCCTGGAAATCTGGTTCCGATTTCTACTATTTTCAGCAAATGGGCTGTTTTGAGGGAAGGAAAGTAAAATACTAAAATATGTACTCTCACAATGGGTAATTGTGAAATCTCTTCCATTTCTTTCTCAAAATTGTGAAGCATAGAATAGACAACAAAGACATTTTCCTGATCTACTATAATTAACTACTACGATTATTTTGAAAAAATTCAGTGAGAACATTACATAACATAAAAGGTACTAAGAATAACCTTAAACTCGTAGTAAACTCAACAAACTTTCTGACTTTTGAAAACAAGAATAGTTCCCCATATTAAATAGTGTGACTTGGAGTTGACCAATTTATGTTGAAACCAAAAATGGCTTACACCATGTCTCTATTATTTGGTGTCGCAAAAAGAATAGATTTTAAACTCTCGGTGATCATCTCTTTTACAGAGAGTTATTCCGTGTATAAAAGAGTCAATCCTAAAGAAAGAAGATGATCAGGCCTGTATATTCAGAATATACAAGTATAACAAATAATGAAAATATCAGTTTACAACTACAACATTCACTATACAAAGCATGTGTCACAAAAGCTGTTAATCCAGGCCACTAATAATTATAATTTTCTTTAGTTTGTGTGTGTAAACATGTCATGTACAACTTGATGAAGATTCAACACAATTTTTTCATATACTACAAGAGAAGATACGTAAGCTACTAATCGGTCCAGATTGATACATAAATGAAAAAAATAAAAGAACATGCACACTGGTGCTAAAGAAGAAATACTTTTACTCTCAAAATAGCAAGTAGGTGAAAACCTTCTGCATCAACATACAATTGGCGTGAACTGTGTATAGAAATCTTGCGGTAACTTATGAAGCAATTGGAAAGTAATTAAGTTTTATATTTTAAACAGTTTCTATTTTTTCTACATATGAAACAAAGAACCCATATAGGTAATACCAACTTGAAGAAGTTTCAATCAAAAGCCAATCATTTCTCGGAAAGACCATATGATCTAGAAGATTTGTGTAAAGAAAAATTAATTAATAAAGCCTGGTGCTATATATTCACGAACGACTTTCTCCGTATCAATGAGCTAAAATGTAGTCGAACAATAGAATTTCATGTGCCATGGTGTAGCTTAGGGGTTAGTAAAGACATATATATCAAGATAGAAAAAGAAATATTTGGATACTACACAGTTTAGATGCCATTACAAATATCAATCAACTTTGTTTCAATCTCGAACCAGTTAATTGGCTATTGTTTAGACACCCTTGCATAATACTATACTAATTTACCGTAACTGTTTTTTGATTTCACTCAACACATTTTCAATTACAACAACTAATTTCTTTTTGAGCTATATGAAAATAAGATTGACGAATCATTCTCCTACGCCAGAGAGTAGTCTGACTTTTTTAATCAAAAACGTTGTAGGAATAAGTTATGTGAGTTTCAGGTCCGACTTTGAGTTGTCTTTATTTCTTTTTATGGAACTTTTATGATTTCCATGTAATTTGCTATTTCATAGGTGTTGTTACAGGGTTATATGAAATTGTGACCTATTAAGGTTATTCTTGGACCTGGTGATAAGCTAATGATTGTTGTAAACAACAAGAGTGAAGAGAAGCAGTTTATTGCTTAAGAAACCTCTTTTGTGGTTCTGACAAAGGTGAAGGAAATTGTTGAGGCCTACTTTGGCTCAACTGTTAAGAATGCCGTAGTGAATGTGACTGCATACTTCACATATCCATCATTATGACATGGAGATGATTTACGTCTAATTATTGAGTGGCAGTTTAAGTATTTGCCCAGGTAAGAGTTGGTCTTTAGAGTTGTTGATGAATCTATACTACTATTTATAATTACAGCATCTGCCACTACTATTGATGTCGAGAACAGAAATTCTAAATCGAAAGCTCTACTTTTGTCAATGTATTGGCTCAATAATAAAAAATTCTAAATAATATTTTTCTTTTCAAATGTTATATTTTACATTTTCCGCGCAACGCGCGGGTACGGATACTAGTTATTAAGAGAAAGAGAAAAGATTTTTGTAATCTTTTGGGAAAGGAAATAATCTTAAATGTAGGAGAAATTCTTGGAAATGGGGGTTGAGTGTCATGTAATTGATATGCTATATTTAAGGGATCTTGAAATTCTTTTATTTTTATGATTTTTTGTAGATAACTAATAAATATAAATATGCAAAGTAATTAATAAAAAGCCTTAAATAATGATGATAAATAAATTTATAATATAGTATAGCTAGATAAAAACACGTACCACAATGCCAATCTTCTTGACGACCCAAGTTAATTAGGCAAGCCTTATTTGCTCATTCCCTGGATATTCCTCGTGAGTCCTTGGGTACTCATGTTTATGTGTCCACTCATATGGGTGATTCTGTGATTGTGGACCGAATTTATCGGTCATGCATGATTACATTTTGTGGGTTCGAGTCCAGAGCAGACCTCTTGTTGCTTGATATGGTTGATTTTGAGATTATTCTGGGCGTGGATTGGTTGTCTCCCTATCATGCCATTGTAGATTGCCATGCCAAGACTGTTACTCTAGCCATGCCCGAGTTGTCGAGATTGGAGTGGAGAGGTTCCTCAATTAGTGCCGCTAGTCGGGTTATTTCCTTCCTGACGGCTCGACATATGGTCGAGAAGGGTTGTTTGGCTTATCTTGCTTATGTGCGGGACACCACCGCCGAGTCTCCGACGATTGATTCAGTGCCAGTAGTTCGAGAGTTTGATGATGTATTCCCTTGAGACATTGATTTAGTGCCAGTAGTTCTTGGCTCAACTGTCAAGAATGCTGTAGTGAATGTGACTGCATACTTCACATATCCATCATTATGACATGAAGATGATTTACGTCTAATTATTGAGTGACAGTTTAAGTATTTGCCCAGGTAGGAATTGGTCTTTAGAGTTGTTGATGAATCTATACTACTATTTATAATTACGGCATCTGCCACTACTGTTGATGCCAAGAATAGAAATTATAAATTGAAAGCTTTACTTTTGTCAATGTATTGGCTCAATAATAAAAAATTCCAAATAATATTTTTCTTTTCAAATGTTATATTTTATATTTTCCACGCAATGCACGGGTACGGATACTAGTTGTTAAGAAAGAAAAAAGATGATTTTGTAATATTTTGGGAAAGGAAAGAATCTTAAATGTAGGAGAAATTCTTGGAAATGGGGGTTGAGTGTCATGTAATTGATATGCTAGATTTAAGGGATCTTGAATTTCTTTTATTTTTATGATTTTGTGTATAACTAGTAAATATAAATATGCAAAGTAATTAATAAAAATACTTAAATAAAGATAATAAATAAATTTATAATATAGTATAGCTAGGTAAAAACACGTACCACAATGTCAATCTTCTTGACGACCCAAGTTAATTAGGCAAGCCTTATTTGCTCATTCTCTGGATATTTCTCGTGAGTCCTTGGGTACTCCTGTTTATGTGTCCACTCATGTGGGTGATTCTATGATTGTGGACCGGATTTATCGGTCCTGTGTGGTTACATTCTATGGGTTCGAGTCCAGAACATACCTCCTGTTGCTTGATATGGTTGATTTTGAGGTTATTCTGGGCATGAATTGGTTGTCTCCCTATCATGCCATTCTAAATTGCCATGCCAAGACTGTTACTCTAGCCATGCCCGAGTTGGCGAGATTGAAGTGGAGAGGTTCCTCAGTTAGTGCCGCTAGTCGGGTTATTTCCTTCCTGAAGGCTCGACATATGGTCGAGAAGGGTTGTTTGTCTTATCTTGCTTATGTGCGGGACACCACCGCCGAGTCTCCGACGATTGATTCAGTGCCAGTAGTTCGAGAGTTTGATGATGTATTCCCTTGAGACATTGATTTAGTGCCAGTAGTTCTTGGCTCAATTGTCAAGAATGTCGTAGTGAATGTGACTGCATACTTCACATATCCATCATTATGACATGGAGATGATTTACGTCTAATTATTGAGTGATAGTTTAAGTATTTGCCCAGTTAGGAGTTTGTCTTTAGAGTTGTTGATGAATCTATGCTACTATTTATAATTACGTCATCTGCCACTACCGTTGATGCCAAGAATAGAAATTATAAATTGAAAGCTCTACTTTTGTTAATGTATTGGCTCAATATTAAGAAAGAGAAAAGATGATTTTGTAATCTTTTGGGAAAGAAAAGAATCTTAAATGTAGGAAAAATTTTTGGAAATGGGGATTGAGTGTCATGTAATTGATATGCTAGATTTAAGGGATCTTGAATTTCTTTTATTTTTATGATTTTATATATAACTGATAAATATAAATATGCAAAATAATTAATAAAAAAACTTAAATAAAAATAATAAATAAATTTATAATATAATATAGCTAGATAAAAACACAATGCCAATCTTTTTGACGGCCCAAGTTAATTAGGCAAAAAAATCTGTACAATTAATACGATTTTCGCTTTCCAATGTAGAAAACTGCAAATGTAGTCTTTATTTAACGTCAAAATATAGCATAATGAAAAGTATAATACTACTTTCGTTCTGAAATTTGATTTTTAATATTAAACTCTATAAAAACGACTGGAAACCAAGCACCTCCTAGCTTCACGAATCACGAAGATGCCTTCTGTTCACTTTACACTTGGACCCCTAACCATACACACACTGCTCCAACTCCTCCTCCTCCTTCTTCTTCTTCTTCTCCGCTCATATTTCTGCAGTTTCCTGCTCAGTTCCGTCGTAAAGCAGACGCTGTTTCCATATGACAAAGAAGAGGTAAGGAAAATTCTCAAAATTACTAATGCACATTTGATTTCCGTGAAAATATTATGAGAATGGAGAGAGAATCCTCTGATGAAGAAGAGGATCATGAGAATCTGATAGCGCAAAGCGAACGCCCAAACCACCGTTCCGAATCTCCGCAGCGCACCACATTCCAAATTGACGAAACTGCGAACACTCGCCGCTTCAATTTCAGCTTCAAAAAGAGGTATTTCTTAGCGATTATACTCCCAGTTATTATCCTCATCCTTTACTTCACCACAGACATTAAAAACCTCTTCAAAACCAGCGTTATAAACGTTAATTACGATGCCTCCATCAATCGCATGCGCGAGTCCGAACTGCGGGCTCTGTATCTCCTTAGACAGCAAAACTTGGGACTTTTCAAGCTGTGGAACCACGCATTGCTTGATTACTCTGCGAATGCTATTTCTAATAAGCCTATTGCCAATAATAGTAATTTAGAAAAACTGAAATCGGATTTGCTCAGTCAGATTTCATTAAATAAGCAAATTCAACAAGCTCTTTTGTCGTCTCACCGATTAGGGGACTCGTTAAGTGCATTGGATAATGATACAGATACTAGTCTCGAGGGTTATGTTGATTTACATAGATGTAGGAAGGTGGATTATAGATTGTCAGAGAGGAGAACTATTGAGTGGAAGCCAAGGCCGGATAAGTATTTGTTTGCAATTTGTGTGTCGGGGCAGATGTCAAATCATTTAATTTGTTTGGAAAAGCATATGTTTTTTGCAGCGTTGCTTAACCGCATTTTGATCATTCCTAGCTCAAAAATAGACTATGAATTTCATCGAGTGTTAGATATTGATCATATTGACAAATGCTTGGGGAGAAAAGTAGTTGTAACATTTGAGGAATTTGCAAAAGGACAAAAGGGTCATATGCACATAGATAAATTCATTTGCTATTTCTCTCAGCCACAGCCTTGTTTTATGGATGAAGAGCGTGTTAAGAAGTTGAAGTCATTAGGGGTTTCTATGAATAAGCTCGAAGCTGCTTGGATTGAGGATGTTAAGAACCCGAAGCCAAGGACTGTCCAAGACATTATAACAAAATTTTCCTCGGATGATGATATTGTTGCAATTGGTGATGTATTTTTTGCCGATGTGGAAAAAGAATGGGTAATGCAACTTGGTGGCCCCATTTCACACAAATGCAAGACACTCGTTGAGCCAAGTCGTCTTATTTTGCTCACTGCCCAGCGTTTCATCCAAACATTCTTGGGAGAGAACTTTATAGCTCTTCATTTCCGCAGACACGGTTTCTTGAAGTTCTGGTATATTTGCTTTTCCTAGCTGTATTTAGTGTTCAATTGGTTGTGCTTTAGCATATGCTCTAGTAGTGGGAATCAAAGGCAGGGACTTTTGGCATTTCTAATAATCTTATTACCAAAATGCCTTAGTATCATAACAGTTTAAAAATTCATATTACTGCTACAGTTACCAAAGCTTCTAAGCTTAGTACTTTTATCATGACATAGTTCCTTGCCTCCAATTTTTATTTGTCTATTTCATAGCAATGCCAAAACACCAAGGTGCTTCTATTCTGATCCTCAAGCGGCGGATTGTATCAACCGTGTGGTTGAAAGGGCCAATTCGGCTGTAATTTATCTCTCCACAGATGCTGCAGAAAGTGAAACTGGTCTACTTCAGTCACTTGTTGTTGTCAATGGGAAAACTGTACCACTTGTTAGAAGGCCTGGTCGAAATTCAGCTGAGAAATGGGATGCTTTATTGTACAGGCATGGACTTGAAGGAGATCATCAGGTGAGTTAGAATCCAACTCTTGGAAATGCACTTCGTTGATATTCATGCAGATTACTGGTAATAATTTATGTATCAGTTACTGAGAAAACCAGTTGGCCACTTTGTTACTGGATCTACTTTGCACTATTAATATGGACCCAGCCTTTTCTCTTAATCTTAGCTTATCAAAAGCAAATTGAGTTACCTGGGTAAACCCTTGGTCTTGATTGAAGTTAAATAGACATCCTTTTAAACCTAGTTAAGGATACAGTGTGTCTGATCAAAATTTCTTGGTCTGCTTCAGCCTAAAACTGGAAGAAGATTGCTCATCTCCACATTTTACTTGCATCTGAATAAATTTTAGACAGATCAAGTTAATTTCATTATTAATTTAGTTTTAGCTAATAAGAAAAAGCTGAAAGTATGGTAAATATAAACCATACTGTAACCAATCCAATAATGAGAGTATACCTAATCTTTTCCCTTGATTTGCTAGCCATCCTAACCTTCTAATTATTATTGTTGCTTCTGTAGTTCACTATCCATTCAAGGTTCCTTAACTCCCTCCTTCCCTGTTCTATGAAACTGAAATTGTTTCTGCACTGATAAAAGAAATGAGCTTCATTTTTTAAACACGATAGAACTTTGAGATGGACAAGAAAGCACGATACATGAGAAGGATTGTATAAACAGGCAAGTTGTAACTAAGTTGTTTTGCGTTTAAAATAAAATTTTACTTGACTGACCTCAAAATCTGGATTAAATGAAGACAATTCGTTCAACTAAAATCCTTGGACCTACTGCCTATTAAATATGCCATTCAAAGTCATCAATCCAAGATGACTCATGTTTACTCAATATTGCATAGCTTTATGACTTCTCCACAAAAATGTATGAAATGATGTTAAGACAAATGTATAAGAACCAGTCTTTGTTCATAGAACATTCTTCTGCAACTCTTGTTATAAATTTGACATAGGGTGAGAAGCCATTAGACATTCTCTTTTGGATCTTTTTTTTTTCTTCCTCCTAAGTCTGTTTTTAATCTTCATGAAGGTGGAAGCTATGCTGGACAAGACCATTTGTGCTCTGTCTGACGTGTTTATTGGATCAATGGGCTCTACTTTCACAGAGGATATTTTGCGGCTTCGGAAGGATTGGGGATCAGCATCACTTTGTGATGAGTATTTATGTCAGGGTGAACGTCCGAACTTCATTGCGGATGATGAGTGAACCTGATAATGATTGAGATTTTCTTATAGTCAGGTAACACATTCTGCTACTGAAGCTGGAATAACCAGAAGGCGTTTCTAACAAGTTACCATGCCTGAGTTGAATTCCCCACTTATTTGGAGAAATGAAAGAATACGCTAGTTTAGAAGTTAGGACTGATTTCTGTCAATGTCAAGTACGTTCCATACTTGGGTTGCAGTCTCATTGCGGCAGAAGGCATATTGGCCCGATTCTTTTGATCTGTAATCTAGTGTATCAATATCATTAGCTTTAGGAGGTGGTCATTGTCTTGCTCCTTGTACCTAGTGTTACTTGATCATGATTAGCGTTATTTGGTCCGCTGCTATCACAAGTGCTATTTGTACATCATGCTACTTTACAAAGAGAAAGCGGGTTAACTCTCATTTTTCACTTGATGAACATAAGCTTATAACCGCGAGGGAATTTGCTCCAGGAGTTTGCATTTTTCCGTGAGGGAAAGCATGCATTCAAATTGACCATGCAATTTTATTAAAGGAGACAGAAGTAGTTCGCTCGTATGCATTTTGTTGTGTACCATTGTAATTTAGTTTGTACACAATGCATACTTAGTATCACTTGTCTTCTCAATCCTTCAAATCTCTAATTAAGTTGTGAATATTTCCTTTCGGAGAAAGAAAGTCATAGTTAACTTTTCGGGGTCATGCAGAAGATCAAATAATCGAACGAAAGAGAAAAACACGTATCAATATGGTAGTATAATTAGATAAGAACTTATCGCACCTTTGTATACACCAAAATAATAAATGCACAAGTATCTTCACTTAATCATTATTAAGTGATCGGTATATGTTTTCATTCTAATTTTTTAATTACTAAGATTCAATTATTTAATTTGGTATAAACAGAGTAATTATTTAGAAGTTATTATTAGCTAGGGTTGGTTTGCCATAATGGAATTAGTTTTCCCTAATGTTCTATTTCGGAGTCAAAAGATATTGTATTTCCACCCTTCCTCTTCTATCCTCTTTCTTACTAGTTACCACTTACCACTACTTGAGCCACCTCTAGTGCAAAATTAATGAGTTAGTTTCTAGGGCTGAGGTGTGAATCCGGTGAAATTCAAAGACACGTCCTACGAGGGCGGCGCAAAATTCGTTAGGTCTAGCCACGTAGACAGAGTCTTGTTACTGGTACGGAACTGTGGCTTGTTGGAGCAGTCTGTGGGAGCCGCACCTTCCTTCATTCAGCTTCACTTTCGGCGCTCGTTTCTCTTTTGTATTCATTCTCTTAATAGACAGTTACACTTTCTGCTCTACGCGGCGTCTTGTTTTCCTGAAATCAATCTGCACTGTTCCTAACAATCGACTTGTTCCGTCACTCGCGTATTCCGTTGGTCTTGCGTTTGTGTTTACAATATAATCAATTGAACAATCTTCATTCTTCACTTTGTTGATAATCGTGCATTGAATCGATCATGAAAGCTAGGTTAGTAGTGTTTCCAATCAGAGGAAGGAACTGGTGCTTCAGCCGAGCGATCGAGTCATCACAATCGGAAGCTCAGTCTTCAAATACTCCTTCTACGTTCAAAGACCTCTGGAATAAGATCTCCAAATCTACTCATGACTCGTCCAAAGCTAATCTCGAACTCGTTATTGATTTCGCCTCCAATAAGGTCCTAGTACTTTTCATGCCTTCATTTTATTTTATTTGTTAAAATTTGTATTTTGGTTGAAATTACATTTTAAGTTGAGGTGATGAAATGGTTGTCATGTTTGTTACTATGTTTTAGATGAATAGAGCTTGGAGTAATTTGGAAAAAGCGCCGGAAGGAAGTTTAAAGAACAAACTTCACGGGTAATTTCTAGCTCTTCTTCAGAAAGAAGTAGTAACGGTATATACTGAAACTAACTAGATAATTGATGATATTAGGCTAGGGTTGCGGCTTCTCTCTCGTGTTAAGCCTTCGGAGATCTTTTTGAAATCCATTCCTAAGGAGGTAACGCGTGTCGACATTACCTATCCCTCAAGGTCGGTGCCTCTCTCTTTCTCTGTCTTTTTTTTTATTTTTTAAATTTATTGAATTGGAGCTTGATTGATGCAGGATTGTTTCTGTGTAATGCAAGTGTTCCTTTTAGTCATCGAGAAATCTGAATAATTGTAGATCCTATTTTTTGTATTAATGAGTACATAAAAATACAGTGCCCGTACTTGAATTGAAAGTTAAACAAATGGAGATTCAACCTCTTTTTAATATTTGTTAAAGAGAATTGTAACTCTTCTTAGCTTGACATGAGCAAGTAAATATAACAGTCTAATTGGTCGGAGTTGACTAGCAGAGAATGAAAATAATAGTATTCCATCAGTTATGAGGACAGAGACTATCTTATCCGTAAGTTATCATGACATTTCATGGCCTTATACAATGGGAGTTATTTGTAGAAAGAGATGGATTTATGTACTTTTACTGAATAAAATTGGAGATAATTTATTTGGCTTCGATATCTCTGATTTCACTTGGAAAAGTTGATTAAATTTATATCCACATTCACAATATCATTCACATTTCTTATCCATAGCATTGCTCGAATTGCTTCAGTTTTATGTACCATGTTTTATCTTTTATCTCTTGGTATACATGTGCTCAAACGAAAAGGAGGAAAGTCACATAACATGAGCACCTCTACCTTTAGTTTCTATGTTATCCAGCTGTTTGCTCCAATCTTGTCTTTTCATTCTGCACAGTTTAAACGGACGGCTTGTTCGACGGAGGCTACGTCATATTGCCTCGAGGTAGGGTATAAAATGCTTCTTTTTTTAGTTGCTTTTATGCCTCTTTGCACAGAGTCATTTGTTTATTAAAATCTATCTCCATAGTTACCCTTTATCATAAGGTCTTGTAATTATGCAATTCGATCCATGTTGCATTCTCTTTCATGATATTTTTTGCTCCAATCTATAGAAGCTTCTGTTTCTACTTGGGATATCATATGTTCTAAGCCTAAGGCATTTATCTCTTGTTGCTGGAACTCTTGTTTCGGCTGGCATCTATCCATGTAACTGAAGATCTAGCATTGATTTCTACAGTTTATAATTACTGGCAATTTTGAGTGCAAGCCAATCAGCAATGAACCATAATCAGCTGTTCTTTTATCTTGCACTTAGAAAGAAAAACAGTTTTACTTTAATAAAAAACAATTTTAATACCTCTATCACAATTTATCTGACATACTTTCCTCTTTGGGCCTTCCCAAATGTTCGATACACTTTATAGTTAATAGTACTAATGCTACTCTCTAATGCTCTAACAAATCCTAGAAGTCATGTTGAACCTCGGTATGATGATTCGATAACTTTGTAATAATACCTCAATATAATCTTCCTTTTTTGATTTCTAATATTTTCCCACATAAGTTTATTTCCTTTTCAATTCTTTGAGAATTCTTCCTAGATGTTTCTTTCCTTGTTCTGTGCCACCACTCCTAAAGTTAACAGTCTGGCTCCGATCTTCTTTTTGTGATCCTTTTTCTTTTCTTATGGTTTCTACTAAGAAGCAATTTTTTTAATAAGTGAGCATTTTATAAACAAAAGAAGCACAAAGGTTGTGCAGCGGTTACATCAGGATCCTTACAAGTATTTCAATTTCCATTTCCACGAACCTTCCAAAAACTTAGTTCCTACCTACTCTAGCCTGAGGGATAACTGAGAAAATCAAAGAAGCTTTCTACACCATATACATTTTCCATGTTGCACCTAAAGGCTAAGAGAGATAAGACATTGAACTTTAGCTTGTGATGTTTTCTCTTTTGCCTTGAAAACATCAGAGTTTCCTTTCTTTCCAAATGACCCACCAAATGCTGGCTGGTAGGGTTTTCCAAATTTTCTTCCTGCCTTTTCCAGCTCCTTTCCATATCCCAGCAGAAGAGATTTTGGCATTGCCCATTTGACCCCACAAATGCTGAGAAGCAAATTCCATAGTTGAGAGTCCACTTGGCAGTGAAAGAAGTGGTGATATGCATCTTCGTCTGCCTTCTCAGACATGTAGCACTTGTTGCAAAAGTTCATGCCTCTTCATTGGTGGTTATGTTGTACCAGAATTGCCTCGTGTGCAACTGTCCAGCAGAAACATGCTTATTTAGTGAGGTGCTTTAGAACTCCAGGTTTGTTTCCAAGCCATTCTAGTCTTGTACTTGTGACTGAAGATTGATCCAGCCATTGGTAATAGCCCATCTTTCTGTGGTAACCAACAGAGAGAGTCTGAGTTGATGGGTGCACTTTGAAAATTTCCCAATAGCTGCAAGAGCTGGGATATTCTGGCAAGTTCTTAATCATTACTGTTTCTGCTAGAACAAATTCCCCGTCCTGTGTGTGTAATGCAGTCAGCCACTACAGCATGAGGGTCACAAGAAGCAATTCTTTTAGCCTTTTCTATTTCCTCATACCTTTTCCTATAAGCCGCATCTCTTTCTATGTGGTTTCTGCACTACTGCAAATTGTCTATTATATATTCACTGCGGAAAGAAGATGCTTGAAACTCCTGATCCAAAGACCTCAAACCCTGAATATGCTTGTTTGGGATTTAAAAGCTTTTTCTGCTTTGGAGGATCATATTCTAACTACGATTAGAGTATTCTGCATTCAAAATCTATACTAGACCAAATGAAGCGAGGGTTTTCAATGGTCATAAAATCACACTAGGGAACTTAATCGTGGTGGTCAGGCAAAAGCATTTACACCTCCATTCTTCTCAGATTCTGACGTGAACAAGTATCTGAGCAAATTCATCCTCTTGCCTGCAAATGTGTAGCTATTCTTATTATTATTTGACTCTGGATTCAATACCTTAAAATATTCCTCAAGCTTACCTCACTGTTTGAGATACTAATCCTTGAGGATGCATTTTATTTTACAGAAAGAAACTTCCCTGTGTTAGTGGCATGAATATCTTAATTAACTATATATGTTTTCAAAAGACTATACCATTGATTTGTATCTGACTGAAGTCATGCCAATGACAATGGAACAAAAACCTTGACCAAGTCACCCAGTCAATTCTCCTTTTTCTGAACCCTGAATGAGTATTTGCTATTTTAACGATGATGCTTTCCTACTTTCTGGATTTTACTTCAGGTGTTGTCAATCAAATTTAATTCAAGTACTCTTTCCTTCAATATATATCCATATTAATGTATGATCCTGCTACCAGGGGGGCTATCATCCACAAGAAGTATTTGTATGGATCAATTACATTGCTTCCACTGACATCAGTTTTCATGGTATTTATACACTTTATGGAATGTTGAGTCGCTTTATTTTTCTTTCTTTCTGATCATATCGAAAATTATGTAGTTTTTTCTTACGATGCACCTCTTTTTGATGTGATCCTCTTGATATACAGTCTTCTGATGCTCTTGTTTCTCTCAATTATTTCGATCTCATGCAGGTGCTACCCTTGCCTAATATACCTTTCTTTTGGGTCTTATTTCGGACATACTCTCACTGGAGAGCACTTCAGGTGAATAATGTTAGAACTGATTAGAATGTAGAGAGTTCTCACATACCTATCATAGCGGAATTGATGTAGATAGTTCCTCTTTGTAGATTGCTTTGGCAAAAGTAGACATATATGCACGCGCATTCTCATATATGGATCACAATTATAGAGTGCATCATGTTATTCCATTTCATTGCACAGCTTTCTTTTGTATCTGTCCAGTACACTTCCTCCCCTTCCTTCCACTCTTTCAAATCATTTACTTCTTGAAGTTCAATGTGTGCCCTCTGAAATTTAATGTGTGCTTACAGGCATTCTAATTATTGATTTTTGTATTTACTATGTTGCTTCAATAATTTGTCTTCTCTTCTGAAGAGCTCCTGTTTTTTTTTGCTAATTACCGTTATGTTTTTTGGATCTTCAGGGAAGTGAAAAACTTCTTCAATTAGTTACAGACAGCTCCTATCACCAGAAGTCAGATGAAGGAACAACAGACAAGAGTACAAACACAAAAGATGACCCGCAGAGAACGAACAGCTGTCGTCCACCATGGGTAGAATTTCACTTGATACTCCGCAAAATTATCTGAAATGAGTGCGATGTGTTACTGGGAATATGGCTATGTGCAACATATTCTAATTTATCCTTCTTTTTGGAATAGCTGGAAAATTATTAAATTTTCTTTTGTCTTCTTTGTTTTCTGCTGCCCTCATGCATCATTAATCCTATGTACATCATATTCTAATTTTTCCATCTTTTGGAACTTAACTAGGATAATTACCAAAAAATTATCGCCTGCCTTTGTTTTCTGCTTCCTTAGCAGTTCTTTTTTAGTCACTCTATTGCAGGATATAATGGTATGGTGATTGTTCCTTAAATTTGCATCATACACCTTTTTTAGATGTAAAGAATCTTGGTGATGCATGCATCAATTTTCTGCATTATCAAAGTAGTAGTGTTTTGAGATGCACACTTTTGCTTCTAAAACCTGATCTTACGTTCAATCTAGGCATCTCTCTCTCTCTCCCTCTGTCCCCCCCCCCCCCCCCCCCCCCCCCCCCACCTTTTTTTTTTTTTTT
>ML369476.1:19224-31673 GCA_005239525.1 Nicotiana knightiana
CCCCCAACCCCAATCATTTTTTTTTTAGATGATAACAGTTTTATATATTCAAAAGGCTGTGCTGGCCATAAGTACAGGGGGTTGTACCAAAATATACATCTAAAATTTCTATCCTATTACAAGGATCCTAGAACATCTACTATAGCTTCTGGATCCTCTTTGTATTCCTGCTTACACCAAAAACAAAACATGGCCGGATCATCTTGTGTTCTGTGACATTTATCCTTGTATTGTGTACTTGCTTCCATGTTTGTAAAGCATGACATGGCTGGATCATCTTGTAGTTATTGGTTGGAGTCGTTCGTTTGTTTATGCTGCTTTTGAGAAATGCCTGTGAAATGCATATTGACTGCGGTCTTGCACTTGGTGGTATTCACAGGTATTACTGCCATCCAAAGACCTTCAAAAGCTTATTCAATCTGCAGAAGCAAATGATAGTCTAAGTGAGCCGACCATCTCTGATATCTGCCAGAGATTTAGCTTGAACACAATGGATGTTATTAAGTACAAAGATTCACTATAGCTGAATTATACCAATTGCTGCTGTTCGTTCCATTGCAGTTCGTTCCATATCAATGAACGAACAGTTTATGAGAATTTGAATGACTGGAGCAGCTTCTTAGACGCTTGAGGCTATGGGGAACCAAGAAATTTCATCAGTTTTAGCAATTACTTCAGGAAAACTCAACAAAATGTTAATCTCCTGTATTTTTTTCTGGAGGCTGGGAAGGTGCCCAGCTGGTTCAATTAGCTCTGCCTCTATGCATTCTCTTGGAACAGCATAGCAAGAACGACAACATTATGACAAAGATATCTGTATCGTTGCCACTGACTAACAAACATGTTACCTATAAGTTTCCTTGATTCAGTTGTGTTTCCTGCAATAATATTTTTCCAGAACTATAGCTTGGTGTAGTGAACTAGATAGTTGTATCTCTTTATTTTGTTTAAGCAGTTGCTAGGAAGCTTAGTTTCAAAATTGTAGCTTCATGGACCAACCTTTATTAAAGCGTTTAGGCGCTTGACCATGATTGGTAGTTTATGTTCGGAGTTCAGATGTGCATGAAACCAAAGCAATGTCGTTGCGGAACCTGAATGCTTGAAGCATCTTTTAATCTTGTCTCATAAGAAATCTTCCTTGAACAAACATTTTACTTTTGAGAGTAAACCCTTGGCCTTGGACAATCAATGGCACTTAAATTTGAATTAAACAAGTATTATGCGATATATTGGATTAGTATGGCCACCTCGTGCTAATTTGGAATTGACTCGTATTTGGTTAATCGATTTAAGATATAAACTCGATGCAACCAAGGGTAGGCTGTGTATGTTTAAGTGATGCTTGAAATTATTCATATGAAACTTCACATTAGAATATGGGATGGGAGTGGATTGGCTATATTCGTTGATGACATTCTTATAAATTTGTTCTTTTTTATTTCAGTACTGATATTATGAATGAGTCAACATTTCCAAACTATTGACTGTACAACTTGAGAACAGACATATAATGCACCCAAACTTGGTGAACATTGTACTGGTTGGTTCATTTACACAGGGCGAAGACGATGGAATCGGTACATAGATTTTCTTCATTTTATTTTGCAACATTTGTTATTTCCTTTTATGTTTACTTATTTATTTTATTTTTTATTTTTTATGTTAGGCTTATTGGTAGTTTAATAATGATTGGCTACAAGAAAAAGTTTAAGTGAATGTACACAAGTTTTAACAAAGCTATCTTATTTTCTGTTTTCAAATCATTTGATGCATAACTGTTCCATGCCTCTTCTCAAAATTATATCCCCACATTAAACAATGAAGAAGCAAACAAAAGCGGACAAAAAATTGTTATTCTCTTATAACATTATCTTTACTTTATTATTTCACAATACTAACAGTTTTATTTATTTTTTCACTTTTCTTACCTTTATAATGTGTAAAAATTTACCTAAAGCAGGGATAGGAAGTTGGTAAAATTAATTCATGAGCTAATAAAACAGAACATAGCTTTGCAGAGAAGAACAAAGTTAATACATATGGTTCAAAACTAGTCCGATATTACTCTCAAATCATATATGGTTACACAAAACTTGAAAGAGGGAGGTTACTTCAAGTTGAAACTTCAGGGGAAGTATATATAATTTTCTCCTTCTTTTACCATGTTCAGTTGGGCCTTGCCTGTTAATCGCCAATCACAACCCGGGTCAGTCCGGTACAATAGGGGTTGGGGACGGGTTGGGTGGGGAGTCAAGCGGGAATGTACACATTTTGGTAATCGATGCCCCGGAACCTGGTTAGCCCAGTTACTCGTTATCGGATTACCAGGCTAAAACCCAGTCCAATTCGGTTATCGTTGTAAAATTTATTTATTTTTAAATTTCTGGACCGTTGCCAACAGTCAAATTCAAAAATGATCGTTGGGCAACGGTCATTTTTTGCAAAAATAGTCATTTCGGCCTACCCCTTAAGAAAATAGCCCACACCCCTAATAATTAAAAATTTATAATTTTAACCTTTTCAAAACTATAAATAGCCCACTTCTTCTTTATTTTTTCTCACAATTTGCTCTCTTACAACTCTAATTCTCTCTCAATTCTCTCTTGATAATATTGCTTATTGCTCTTAAATTCTCAATTACTTATTATTTCAAGTTACATCAAATATTTACTTTAGTCACTACAAAATTATAATTATCAAATTTCAAGTATTCAAGTGAAGTGTTGTATCAATTCAATATCATCAAATATCAAGTATCAGTCTATCAATTGAAGTTTGATATCAAATTTAGTGCGGCATCTGGAATCCCCGTACACTCGTTCCATATCTTTCTCTTCTTTGGTGTATGTTTTTATTTTATTATTTAAAATTATTAATTTAATTTATATAATGGATATATTTAGAGCAGCCAAAAAAGTGTGTATTAGTAGGGGTGGTAGTAGTAAGAGTAAAACTTCTAAAAAATCAAAAGGTAGTACTGGTTCTTCTAGTAGCTTTACACATATTTATGAAAGTTCACCTGAAAATTTAATTGTAGGTTATGAGCGACTTTAAGAAAATTATGGTATAGATGATAATTTAGATGATATTCAATCACCTGATAATCTTGACACACCACCAGCTACACCTGGTAATGCTATTCAAACTCAAAATACTAAGGGTGGAGGTCGTGGTAATACAGGTAAGCCTCCTCTCCCTATTAAGAGGAATCGAAGATTAAGAAGTAAGTGTTGGAATTTTTTTGAAAGACTAGAAAAAGATAAAAATTATGTAAGATGTCAAATTTGTAAAGAAGTTTATAAACATGAGACCGAAGTTAGGCAAGGGGGAACGAGTCAACTCAGTAGGCACATGGTAGATAACCACCCTATTGCATGGGGTGATGACGAGGAAGGTGGAAACAAAAACTTAATCTGGGTACTGGCGGTTTAATGGGTAAATACGATATAGTGAAAGATCAGAAAGAATTAGCTAAAATGATTGTTTACCTTTTAGTTTTGCTGCTTCACCATATCTTGTTACTTATATTCAAAGAAGTTATAACCATTTGTTTATAGGTATTCCTAGAAGTACTTGTACAACTGATATCTTTAGGCTTTTTGGACAATATTAGACATATATCCTTTATTTGTTCGCTAGTCTTTCTTGTAGAGTTTCTCTTACTTCTGATATTGGTCGTGCTGTGAATGAAAATGATTATTTGACTGTTACATATAATTGAATAGATGATAATTTTTATATGCAAAAATGTATTATTGCTTTTAAATATGATGAAGATCAAAGTCATAATGGTGTATTTATAAGTAATATTATACACGAAGTTGCTATAATTTACAATCTTGCAGATAAAGTTTTGTGTATGTCATCTGATAATGCTTCTAACAACAATGTTGCTATTACAGTATTAAAATTGCATCTACACCCACCACTTCTTGGAATATTTCATGTTATGTATGCATGTCATATTTATAATTTAATTGTGAAGAGTGGCCTTGAATTATTTAGAGAGGAGATCACTTTAGTTAGAAGAGATGTTGGTGTAATTTAAGGAATAACAGAAGTGCTAGATTAAATGCATTTAAAGAAAAATGTATACAATATGGACTAAAACCAAGACTCATGCCTGAAGAAATAGTTACTAGGTGGAATTATACTTATTTATTCTTAAAATGTTGTCATAAATATAGGATGCCTATAACTGAAGTTGCTAATTCTTATTATACCGATCCTAATCGTTTGTTAACATCTAAAACTTGGGATGTCATTGAAGATGTTGTAAAAAATTTACAAAAATTTTATGTGGCTGCACTTGAGTTTTCTGGAGCTTATTATCCTATTATTACTTCACATTGCTGAAAATTTTCTTTTACTCCATAATTTGAAGAAGAAAGAAGGATATACTTCTGATGTTGAATCTATGCTAGATAAATTTAAGAAATATTTCTACCAAATTCCCCCTATTTACCAAATTGTTGCATTTTAATCACTGCTATCAAAATGGCCACTTGTTGCCAATTAATCACTGCTTTATATGTTTATATGGATACTGGACCAATTGAAACTCATGATATTGAAACTTGTATTTTTGATCTACACAAACATTTACAAACTTTATATAATTATCATGCTAACATTGTTGATGCTTCTGCTGCTGTAGATGCAAATATTCCTTCAAGTTCGATTTCAACATATAGGACCGGTGCTTTGGAGGATAATGATTGTGCTAAAGATTATTTGATTTGGTCTACACTAGGAGAGCATCAACAAACCATTAGCAAGAACATTGATGAACTCCAATTCTACTTGCAAAAGTCACCAGAGCCTTGCACAAAGAAATTTCTACCGCTGTGTTGGTGGAGGAGCCACTTAAATCAATTTTCTATTCTTTCGGCATGGCTCGAGACATGCTAAATGTGCCGATTTCAATAGTCGCATACGAGAGCGCATTTAGCCAAACAAGGCAGCAACCAGGAGATACCCGTCATTCATTGGGCAACAACACTTTGAAAATTCTAGTGTTCTTCAGGAATTTGATAAGATTAGAACGGCGAAATCAAGGGCGTGAAGAGGTAGATGAACCGGAGGACCAAAAAATTAGAGATATAATGATTTATGGTTCCCATTCAAGCAATGCCGGAAACCAAGAACTTCACGTTGACATGGATGAACTTACAAAAATGATGCAAAGCATGTGATGTACTCTTTCTTGATTTTTATAATTGTTGTAAACTTTTAAAATAAAAAATTCAAAATAGAACTTGCAAATTCATTTGAAAAATTATTTATTATTCAATGAAAATATAAAACTTCGCCTTCGGAGTTTGATCCTTACAAATTGCCTATTGGTCTGATTAAATAATTTTTGTAGCCCCTTACTTTCAAATTTCAATTTTAAAATTTTAGAATTCAAATTTCAATTTAAAACTTTAAACTTTAAAGTTTAAAGTTTAATTCTAAGCCTTTAAAGTTTGCAAAAACTTAAGTATCAATAATATTGAATAAGAAAAATAAAATAACTAAAAAATATAAAAACCCGGAAAATTTCAGCCTGCTACTAGCCCGGAACCCCATCCCACTACTCAGCTCGGAACAATAATCGGACGGGCTGTTTTTTCTTTTTCGTGTCCACCCCGGATCAGCCCTCCGGTTAACACTCATAGAACTACTTGGGCCCAAAAAGAAAGTGGCCCGTCCAATCTAGGAATGATCTGGGCCTTTTATTTCGTGCTGAATCGGTCGGATATATCCGGCCCAATAATGCACCCTGCAATGGGTTTTATAAAATGAAGATCTCATTCTGCTGATACTTTCCTTTACTGCTTGTTTCTCAAGTAAAAGGGAATTAAAATACAAATCTCCTTGTTAGAAGAACGAAGTCGCATCTGAAATCGATGGCACCCGCAGCAGATATCGAGGATGAGATCAAGGACGAGAAGAACCCTCCCCCACTTGATGAAGATGATATTGCTCTTCTCAAGACTTATGTACTCATTTATAACCCTAATTTTTTTGCATTCCTGATTTTTTCCTGTTTTCTTTGAGTTAATTCTTCATTGCTGGCTATTAAGATAATATCGCGAATTTTGCAAAATTGTATGATTGCTATACTTTTGTTTTGTTACTGTGGTTTAGAATTTGATGAACAGTAGAAGAGTTAGGACTCTTTTAGAAGAATTTGATGAACACTATACTTGGACTTGTTAGAAGAGTAGGGAGAGATGTAGTTGCTATGTTAGTGGCAGATGTTGGACTGTTGCAACTCTGTACCATCTTGGTACCTTTCTAATAAAATCTTACCTTGTCAAAGCAAAAAAAAAAGACAAAAAAACAAAAAAAGAGTTTGATGAACACTAGACCTAGTAACAACCTCTAAAGTTATGTTTGGTGTATAAACAGGGTTTGGGGGTGGTTGGGAACCAGAAAATTTCAATCCTTGGCTGCCTTTGCCTTAACAAGCCCTTGAGCAGTATGTGTGCTCGATTGACTATGCAGCCATGGAACTGTTAAATCTCTTGTGACTCTCAACCAGATTTGCTCATGGTATAGACTAATTTTTTATGGTCGAGAGGTCCATAATTTTACTTCTATTGTTTATATTTACTCTTTCTTCTTTTTCTTTTTGTGCTGCTTCAGTTTCGTAATTTGCAGCTTAGAATTGATTTAAACTCAATTTCAAGTCCTTTCCAATCAGTTGTAGGATGAAAATCCAGAAATGTTAAATCTTCTTTTTGATAAGGTAAATTGTATTAATCAAAAGGGAGAGAACTCCTGTATACAGGAAGTATACCAAAAAGTAGAGAATTTACATTGGAACATGATTCTCTACAAAAGACGCCCAATCTTCTATACAAGTAGGGGCTATATGAGTGCACCAAGAAGCGATCAAAGATAAAAGACTATTCTTAAGATGTGAAAAAGGAGACTCAATCCCCTCAAAAGCTCTCCAGAAATGTTAACTCCACCTAACCATGTGCCTAGTTTGAAGGTGGAAATATACCAGTAAAATTACATCTGCAATTATGAGTTGTCCATTCTTCTGCGAAGTTGGATAGATGCAGCGGTATATGGGCGGCCAATGTGGCTTCCACTGTTCCTTATTTGTTGCTATCTACCTTTGTACTTCTAGTTGGAGATCTTCCACTCCTCTGTAAGGTCCATGCATCTTAATAGCTGATGCCCCTGCAGTTGAGCTAATTTCTGGGAGTTTGGTCGCTTTGTGTCACTCTAATGTACGGACGGTCTTCTGTTAAGCACAGATAAGTTGCCTTTGGTGAATTGTGCCACTCGTTGAAAAATGGAACTAATTTTCTTGTTTGTGTCTTGATTTTTTGTTTTCTTAGTAAATTATTCTACTCATATTCGTGAGTGGTGTTTTGTCCTTGTTAAGTGTTGCACAATTTGGTGCCATTGTGCTGCAGCGATACTATCTGCCTTAGTTTTGGGCTTGGTTTACTTTTGACAATTCATTATGATTTTAGCTTAGCCAATTTCGTAGTCAGTTTCATCTTTTTCTTAAAAAATTCTTTGTTCCTTTTGCAATGTCCAGATAGCTCGATGGTTGTTTGTTCATTAATATGAACTTTGTACTAAATAGCATAATGACTTTGTGCAGGGTTTGGGACCTTACTCCACGAGCATAAAGAAAGCTGAAAAGGAAATCAAAGAAATGGCCAAAAAGATAAATGATTTATGTGGTATGTGTTATGTCTCTTCTTGATTTTGTGTTTGATTATTTGTGGGGACTTCTTTGTTGATCTTGTTAAACCTTGTGTTTCTTTGTTGCATATTATGATGAACTACATCTTCTTTAATTTACTGTAGGTATTAAGGAGTCTGACACTGGGCTAGCTGCACCAAGTCAATGGGATCTGGTTTCTGATAAACAGATGATGCAGGAGGAGCAACCCCTTCAGGTGTGGTTCTATGGAAAATTGGAAATACTGATCCGTAATTCTTTTACTACTCAAGTACTTTGAAGCTTTAACTGAGTTTTTTTTTCCTGAGCAGGTTGCTAGATGTACAAAGATAATTAGCCCCAATACTGAAGATGCAAAATATGTGATAAATGTCAAGCAAATTGCAAAGGTATGCGTCACGTCTTTCCTATATAGTACTGCGTCCAGTTCTAACTTCTAGCAACAACTCGATTGGTGAACCTAGAAAGATGGTGCTTGCGAAACCAGGTTTACCATTTTCATCTGGAGAGAACAGTGTTCAGAATCAGAATCTATATCTTGGCTATAAAATATGGAATGTTTTTATTACCAAGAAATAAGAAGGTTTACACTTGATTTTCTGAGGTATATAGATAATCAGTATGTTCAAATTTAAACTTGTAAGGAATGTGGTAATCATGATAGTAAAACAATTTCGCCCCTCCTTTTTTTTTTGATGAAGTAAAGGTGATTTCGTTGCTGGCATCAAGAAGATGCAGAATTATACAAAAGATATGAAAGCAAAAAAAAATAAATTGTTAGCTCAACTACAAAAGACTATTCTAGTATCAGGGAGCTAACAAAGTTCAAAAAGTTGTCAGGAAAATCTATGGTGAGGTAGGCGCCAACTATAAAGATACAAAAGACATTTATCCTTGAGGGAATGTTTTGCAGTTGATAAGCCTTCAAAACATCTGCTGTTCCTTTCTGACCATACACACCAAAATATACTAGCAGGAATCATCTTTTAGATTGGCTTGATGGCCTTATTAACTCTCCAGTTGCACCAGCACTCAAAGGCTTCTTCAGTGCTATGTGGCATTACCCGGTTAATACCAAAAATAGACAAAAATATATTCCACAAGTCAATAGCAACTTTACTATGTAAAAATAGATGGTTGTTAGATGCAAGGTTCTGTTGGCAAATGTAGCATCTATTGACAATCTGGAAGCCTCTTTTCTTAAGATTGTCTTGTGTTAGGCATGCTTCATATAGGGCTGTCCAGCTGAAACATATGATCTTTGTTGGGAGCTTAGTCTTCCATACCAGCTTTCATGGGCAGTTTTCAATCAATCAATTAGGAGCATATGAGTTTGCACTTTGCATAGCCTGCTTTCACCGAGTATTTACCATCCTTGGCACAGCCCCACACTTACTTATCTGCTGTCTGGGCATTCATCATGTGGCCTTCTAGTCTGGAAAGTAGGTTGGTCACTTCTTCAATTTCCCATTCTTGTAGGTTCCTTCTGAATTGCATGCCCCCAAGTGTTGTTCCCAATTCTGAGAGATGGAGGAGGTAGACTCACATGCTATCTGAAAGAGGCTTGGGAATCCCTCGATCTGGATAGTGTTGTCAGCCATCTATCCTTCCAAAACTTGATATGCATACCATTGCCTGCTGTCAGCTAGGTGTTTTGAAAGAATTCTTCTTTAATTTTGTATATGCTCTTACATAGGCCAACACCATGTGGGGATCTAGACAACTTGGAGCACCGATGATTTTGGACTCCATGTTTTTCCTTGATTACTTTCTTCCTTAGGATTTGCTCCTCCAGTGTGTATCTTCATAACCATTTCATGAGTAAGCATTTTTTGTGTAGAGCTAAGTCTTTTATGCCCAGTCCTCCCAGGTGCTTTGGCAGCCCATTATATCAGGTGAAACTTGTGATCCTTGCTGTTACCCTCCCATAGGAAGTGCCTCCTGATCTTATCCAGCTGTTTCAGAACCTTGTTAGGAATTGGAAATAGTGCCATGGAGTAAGTCAGAATGCTGTCTAGTACACTATTAATCAGTGTCAATTTCCCATCCATTCACAAATATTCCGTCTGGCTTGATGCCAACCTTTTCCCCTCTCTTTCTTCTAAGAAAATATACTGAGCATATAAACATGACGATTTCCATGTTATTATGTCTTCAGTCTGAAGGGTTTTACTCTTCTTCTTTGGGGTTGGATCTATGATTTTATGTTTATAGACATCACGGAAGTTTGTGCAACATTGTTTGTTGGATTCACTCTTTAATGGAATGAGGATCTTTAACACCTTGTTTGACTATGCTCATTTTATACCTGCAGTTTGTTGTTGGATTAGGGGACAAAGTTTCACCGACTGATATAGAAGAAGGCATGCGAGTCGGGTAATCTTTTTTCTCCTTCTCTCTCTCTCTGTCTCTCTCTCTCTCTTTCTTTCTTTCTCTCTCTCTCTCTCTCTCTATCTCAATCTCGATCTCGATAGAATATGTACACAACCCAAATAGATTTTTTTTCTTCCTGAAGTTGTTTTTTTTAAATGAAAGAAGTTATGATGTATTGTCTTCTCGTAATTGCATTTGATATAATAAGAGTCCTATGTCATATTGCCCCAAGAGTGGTTTGCCAAAGGAAGAGGGCTATTGCAACATCAGGATCCTTCAGAATGTTAGTAGTGATCTTACCTAGAACTGGTAAGGATTCACAGCAACTAAATAATTGATTGCTCTATATGGGCATGATAAACTGGACCTTGTGCAACATTTGACAGCTCATTTTCCACACTGGTTGGTCCACTTAGTCACAATACTCATCTCCTTGATAACTGAAGAAGCATTTGCAGCTTACTATCTTATTTAATTGGTGGATTCATGTAATCTAACAGAATGTGACCTTTGCTTATTATGAAGCTTGACATTTATGTCTTATGACCGTATTAAGTGTTAATTCCTTGTGGAATGTATTTAAATTGCTTAGCTTTCTTTTCATATTAGAGATACCTAGTGCTAGGCATTCTCGCACTTTATAGGTGGAATGAGGATATGGTGGGAAAATCTAGTTGTGTATGAAGGAATAACGAACTAGCCACACCTTCTGCTTTATTGAATCTTGTCAGAGTCCGTTTGAACCTCCGTCTGACCATATTGTTATCTTTGCAGGGTTGATAGGAATAAATATCAGATTCAGATTCCATTGCCTCCCAAAATTGATCCTAGTGTTACCATGATGACAGTTGAGGAAAAGCCTGATGTAACATATAATGATGTTGGTGGATGCAAGGAACAAATTGAAAAGATGAGAGAGGTACTCATGATTGTATATTCTTCGGTTATGGTATTATTTAGTATATGTCCGACTCTGACCTTGTCTGCTTAACATCCTTGCATTGTATCTTTTTGACATTTGCAAACTAGATTTGTCTTTCGGACTGCTTGATGAAAATATGCTTTTAACTTACAGGTTGTTGAGTTGCCCATGCTTCATCCTGAAAAGTTTGTGAAACTTGGGATTGACCCCCCAAAGGGTGTTCTCTGTTACGGTCCTCCCGGTACTGGGAAAACACTGCTTGCTAGAGCAGTGGCAAATCGAACAGATGCTTGCTTTATTCGTGTTATTGGTAGTGAGCTTGTTCAGAAGTATGTTGGTGAGGGAGCTAGGATGGTTCGTGAACTTTTCCAGGTTAGATGTAACCTTGCTGGCAACTTTTTAGCAAGTTTTTGTAGTTTCAATTGCTGACCACTTTTTTGGTAAGGCAGATGGCACGCTCTAAGAAGGCATGCATTGTCTTTTTCGATGAAGTAGACGCCATTGGAGGTGCAAGATTTGATGATGGTGTAGGCGGAGACAATGAGGTTCAACGTACCATGCTTGAAATTGTGAACCAACTGGATGGATTTGATGCCCGTGGGAATATTAAAGTTCTCATGGCGACCAATAGGTTAATATTCCCTCTATGTTTTAACTTTTGTTCCAGTAGTCTCTCTTGGGGTTGCAGGTGCTGAAACAACTTTGGGTGATTTATTGCAGCTTTTGATAAATGAGTGACGCAGAGTGGGTGTTATATCCATGGCGTTCTCTTTATCCTGTCTACTGCTTTTATTTGCTTATCTAGTAGGACTTTGACATCAATAGCATACATTTCGATGTGTTTTTTGATGTTACCTTTGTGTCTTTTCCTAGCAAAGGCCATATCTGACTGAAACATATAAATTATTTCTTGCTACTTTTGGCTGTTTGGTATAACATTTGATCACTCCTCTTGCTCAGGTGATTTCTCCTATGCTCTTTAGAGTCTCAGTTGTTTCCGTTGGTATAAAGTTGATTTGTGGTAAAAAAAAGAAATAATATTATTAGTTTATTGATATTTAGTAGCTAACTGCGGATTTGCAGTTTATTATCCTCTTGCTCAAATAGTAACTCCATTTTGCTTTTCCTTTTTGTTCTGCAGGCCTGATACTCTTGATCCAGCATTGCTACGTCCTGGACGTTTGGATCGCAAAGTTGAGTTTGGTCTGCCTGATCTGGAGAGCAGGACCCAGATATTTAAGATTCATACGCGGACAATGAACTGTGAGCGGGATATTCGGTTTGAACTTTTGGCACGTCTCTGCCCAAACTCTACTGGTAACCCCTCATATATCTTGACTTATAAAAAAAAAAATTCTTGCGTACATTGCTCCATGAGTTGCATATTAAACCATAGTATAGCATCTTAATTCTTAAGTATCTAACTTGTGCACTATGTTCAATTAAAAAGCCCCCCCC